>QVTF01007095.1:0-26303 GCA_003573665.1 Oxygymnocypris stewartii | reverse complement strand
AGGTGTCCTCACTGTTTCTCTATTTTCATTTCAGATCGGTCCTAATGGATATTATTCGCAATTGATCCTAACGGTTACGTGCTGCTCCATCCAAACCTGCAACCAAAGGTACCAAGCATTTTCTCTACCCAAATACCTCAAATATGACATCACAGCACATTTATGACCCAAGGAAGAGGTTTTGAGGCGGTTTGTGGTGGGAAACCATGACATACTTGTCTAATACGTTTGTTTTTTTGACGTTGGTGTTATTTAACATCTGTAGATTTGTATCTCTCTCTCTTCTTTATCACTATATCCCCCTCCCTTTTTGTCTGTGAATATGTGCTGCATATTTATGTTCAATCTCACCTACATGTGTGTGTGACTTTGAATGGCATGTACACATGTCTGGTGTTCATTTATGCATTTATATCAAGCATATGTTCAGTATTACGGAGGACCAAATATAAGATACGAATCTGCATTTGAAGTTCCCGATTGATGAACTGCTGTTTTCAATATTGTCCCTCTCAGCATTGATGGTGTGTTGGATTTGGCGTCGATGAACCGGTTGTAACGGAATTAAATCCATTCAAAATGTTGCACTAAATCGTATATCATTTTACTGTTTTTAAAGATGTCCAAATTGAACAAAAGACATATTTGGATTTTTTTTAAAGATGGTCTCATGACAATACAGTATTATTGGCCTTAAATAATTGTTTGGATAAATTACACCACACACGCTACTGTTTAAAAGTTTGGGGTCAGTAATATATATATGGCTGAAAAGTTATCAAAAAAAAACAATACGACAAAACCACAATACGACAAAAAAAAAAAACATAATTATATATCATAATTATGATAAAATAATCATAATTATAACATTATTTATAATTATGGCATACAAAGTCATAATTATGAGATATAAAGCCTTAATACAAATTATAATTCCATGTCAGATTTTATTGCATCCCATGTCATAATTATGGCTTAATGTGATTATTTAAACTTTGTATGTCATGTTTCATAATTATGATTTATCAAAGCATGGTATTTTCTTCTTATGTTGTGTTTGGTGCAGTTTAAATTGTCCGATTAGAATTTATTGTAATGCATTGAATTTTGACATATTGCAATACCCAGCATCATCCATTTTTTCCTTCCATTCATATATTTTATAGTTAAGACCACATTACATTTATCTATCCCATGACACAAACGGGATGATCAAGCATCTGCGAGTGATTCAGCTCATATCATTATTGACAAGTGTATCTGACCTCATATGTAAAGTTGTAGATTTAGAATGTATGAACATGCATTTGCGGTGTGTAAACAGCCGCTCATATAGTTTTTTTTTCCTTTGGATCGGAGCACACAGCCCCTCTGCTGCGTGAGCTTTGCACATAACCTTTGCAAATCGCCCGAAGTAATACGCCATGCTTCTGGCAGCGAACCTGCATACATGTTTCTCAATGCAACTCCACTACACTTCTTACATATCAGTCTGTTTCCAGGTTCCTTTGATTCTGGTATCCAGCCACACACATAGGCCAGTCTGTATTTCATCTTTTAAACAAAGAATGTGAAAGAGAAAAGAGATCACGGGAATGTGTTCAGGGTCATAGTTTATCCTTGGTCTGGATGGTAAAAGCACCGTACATCACCCCGTCTCAGACAACCCCAGCCCACCATGACAATCTCGCAACTTAAGGAGGTAAAATGCATTAAATATTATGTCTGGTTGGCTGTAGATTGAAAATAGTTTAGACGTTCTCTGATTTAAGCTCAAAATGCAATCACAAAGACTTATAGATGTGCAGGACTCGACAATAAGGATGACCAGTGTGAGATCTAGTACTGGCTGTTGTTGTTGTTGTTAAAACTGTGACTTGTGATAGTAATGGAAGTGTCAAACTAAATAATGTTTTGCACCATATTCATTGCTACCCCCCAAAAAAACATCTTCTATTCTTTAAAAAATCCAGAAAAAAAATCAGTTTCTACAAAAATATTAAGCAGGACAACAGATTTCAGCACTTATACTAATAAGGAATACATTTAAAAATATATTAAAATAGAAAACTGTTACTTATTAATTGTAGTAAAATTGTGCAATATTACATTTAAAGCAATAAAACAAACTTTTAAACCACAAACCTTTAAACTGTCATGCATGTACCGTTTGCACACAATTGTATGTAAACGATATTGCTTTAAATGTACTATTGCAAAATATTATGTTTTATAAAGTAACGGTTTTCTATTTTAATATCTTTTTTATGTTTTTAAAATGTATTATATCAATGCTGAAAACTGCTGTTCTGATTAACATTTATATATATATTAATAATTTATGTACAGTGGGGACATATATTTTTTTGGATCCCCTGCTGATTTTGTTGTTTGCCCACTGACAAAGAAGTGGTCAGTCTATAATTTTAATGGTAGGTTTATTTTAACAGTGAGAGACAGAATAACAACAAAAAATCCTGATAAAAAAAGTTATAAAAAAAGAGTTTAAATTGATTGCATTTTATATGAGTGAAATAAGTATTTGGCCCCTTCGCAAAACATAACTTAGTACTTATTGGCAATCACAGAGGTCAGACGTTTCTTGTAGTTGGCCATCAGGTTTGCACTCATCTGAGGAGGGATTTTGTCCCACTCTTTGCAGATTCTCTCCAAGTCATTAAGGTTTTGAGGCTAACGTTTGGCAACTCGAACAGAACTCCACAGATTTTCTATGGGATTAAGGTCTGAAGACTGGCTAGGCCACTCCAGGACCTTAATGTGCTTCTTCTTGAGCTACTCCTTTGTTGCCTTGGCCGTGTGTTTTGGGTCATTGTTATGATGGAATACCCATCTACGACCCATTTTCAATACCCTGGCCCTGACGGTACATGGCCCCGTCCATCGTCCCTTTGATGCAGTGCAGTTGTCCTGTCCCCTTAGCAGAAAAACACCTCCAAAGCATAATGTTTCCACCTCCATGTTTGACGGTGGGGATGGGTGTTCTTGGGGTTATAGGCAGCATTCCTCCTCCTCCAAACACGGCGAGTTGAGATGATGCCAAAGAGCTGAATTTTGGTCTCATCTGACCACAACACTTTCACCTAGTTCTCCTCTGAATCACTGGCAAACTTCAGACGGGCCTGTACATGTGCTTTCTTGAGCAGGGAGACCTTGTGTGCGCTGCAGGATTTCAGTCCTTCACGGCGTAGTGTGTTACCAATTGTTTTCTTGGTGACTATGGTCCCAACTGCCTTGAGATCATTGACAAGATCCTCCCGTGTAGTTCTGGGCTGATTCCTCACCGTTCTCATGATCATTAAAACTCCACGAGGTGAGATCTTGCATGGAGCCCCAGACCGAGGGATATTGACCGTTATTTTGTTTCTTCTGTTTGCGAATACTCGCGCCAACTGTTGTCACCTTCTTTCCAAGCTGCTTGTCGATGGTCTTGTAGCCCATTCCAGTCTTGTGTAGGTCTACAATCTTGTCCCTGACATCCTTGGACAGCTCTTTGGTCTTGGCCATGGTGAAGAGTTTGGAATCTGATTGATTGATTGCTTCTGTGGAAAGGTCTCTTTTAATACAGGTAACAAACTGAGTCTCCCTTTAAGAGAGTGCTCCTAATCTCAGCTCCTTACCTGTATAAAAGACACCTGGGAGCCAGAAATCTGGCTAATTGATAGGGGATCAAATACTTATTTATCTCATTAAAAAGCTAATTAATTTATTACTTTTTTGAAGTGCATTTTTCAAAGCATTTTTTGTTGTTGTTGAGTTTTTGTCTCTCACTCTTAAAATAAACCTACCATTAAAATTATAGACTGGTTATTTCTTTATCAGTGGGCAAACATACAAAATCAGCAGGGGATACAATAATCCCCCCCCCCCCCACTGTATGTATATAAAGGTGTGTGTGTGTATAACAGTACATTTTAACAGGGCAGGTACAAATATGAAACCCTGCCCCAACCGAACCAGCAGAACATATCCTTATTGTTGCATCCTAATGTGTAACTCTGAGAGATTTCTTCGCTCCTTCAGCTGTCTGCGCCTGAGGACACCTGGCTTGTGAGTTAGGGCAAGTGCTGAAACATGTCCGTGTTATTGCTGAAATGTTGGGTCAGAGAAGTATGATGTTTGCTGTTAAATCTACATTAAAATAACAAAGCTCCAGGTCTTATATATGGAGAATATTAACTTCAGGCCACAAGCCAGTTAAATCCAGCATACAGAACACATTTCCGTCCTTGGCATTAGTAAGAACAAATGTTAAGACATATTTCCATCTTGCCTCAAAGTTCCATCCTCCAGCTTTTGCATTAAAAGAAATGACAAAGACTCTGAGATGTCTTCCACTCCCCATCATTCATATGGAAAAACCTTTGAAAAGACTTTACCGAAACAAACTCGTAACATAACTCATGAACAATGCTTTTTTTTAATGAGCTCATCTATATCATTAAAGGCATAAAAACGAATGAAATGCATGCACCATGACAAACATAAACGCCAGCATTATTGCTCCCAGTGGACTCCATGTGTGGAACAGGCTGCGCGATCCGGTCGGTTTTACTTTAGTTTAGCGAGCCGACTCCGATCACATCTGAAGGCTTGATCTCTCAAGGACAGATGTTGAGATGCAATCTGGTGCGGCCGCAGATCGGTAGGCTGATTGAGAGAGACACGTAGGCATGGATTACATTTCTGAACCGTGGATGCCGTACTTAACCCCGAGCAGCGCTGATATGCAAACACAAGCCCCTAAACCATGGGGTGCCAGTTCTACTGGAAACAGTTCAAAGTGCTCCACCAGCACCCAGCGGTGCAAAACATATGACTGAATTTGTCGGCTAAAGTTAAGAGAAAGCGACCACTTCGAACGAACTTTGGAGAGTCTTTCAAGGAGACTTTGAACACTGCAGGAAGGGCTAATTTGATTTTGACAGTGCAGAAATTGAACAAACCTTCATAGTATGTCAGCCATGTGTTGAGATCGCCTGAGATCGAAACAATTGTGTTCAAACAGTAGGAAGGCCTACATGATGGGAATCGATTTATAACATGCACTTTTATTTATTTCAAACGTTCTCATTTATGATGGATTACCGTGTTTTACAATAACAGCATTGTTAACAAGTGTGGTCTCTTTCAAGGCTTAAGTCAGCTTTTGGCACCCATAAAATAACGCTCTTTCTGTTTCCACTGAAATTCTCTCCATATTTCTCATTAGAACAGGATTCAGAGCCCTCGCCGCAGGCTAAGTAAAAAGCTTGCTCTTGCGTTCTCTGAGGTGAGACCATGCAAACTGTGTAGATCCAGTCTGTTCTGTCATAGAAATAGTGAAATAGTGCTCAATAGCTCGTTGGATCCTATAGTTGTAGTACGATATCTAGTATGCCTTCCTAACCATAATCTTAGAGACATTGAACTGTAGTGTATAATTACCAAATATCATTTCTGAGCTTACTGTTTTTTTGGAACCCAAACCCCAGAAAAAGAGTTTGTGATCGTTATGCTACATATAGCCATTTGTACTCACACATATGTTTTCAGCTAGAGGAAGAATAAATAATTCCAATCAATTTATTTTAGCCTTAATTTGTTTGCTCAAGTTTTTTTTGTTCATGTTTTTTGAAATAAGTCTCTAATGCTCACCAAGGCTGCATTTTGTGATCAAAAATACGGTAAAAACAGTACTATTTTTAAATATTATTAGAAATTAAAAGAATGGTTCTGTTTAAATATTTTAAAAACATTGAATTGATTCCGGTAATGGTAAAGCTGAATTTTTAGCAGTCAGTGTTTCTTCAGTGTACAGTGTCTATTGAAGCCAATTTCCACCATAGGCAGAATAAAAAAGGAAATTATGAAGTTTATTTATTTATTTAAATCTGAAATTAAAATTAATTAAAATTCTGATTTTATTCTAGGTTGCTTATCGCGATTTTTTTTTTGCACTGGAATAAAATGTATAATTGAAACTTTTTATCTCTCAATTCTGACTTTTTTTTTGACTGTAGAACTCGAAAATGCAAGAAAAAAGTCGGAATTGTGAGACATAAACAGAATTCTGCAAATTTTTCTCACTTTTTCTAAAGGTTAAATCTTGCAATTCGGACTTTATTTCCCTGAATTCTGAGCTTAAATTTCACAATTCAGTTTTTTTTTTGCATCCTGGTATACAAAAAAGTAATTGCACATTTTATCCATCAATTCTGACTTTTTCTTGCAATATTTTAATTGTAATTACATGGATATCACAACTCAGAATTTTGAAATAAGTTACAATAGCCTTTTTCAAAAACTTCAAAATAACTTTCTATTTGTTTATTTGAAATACTTTTTGTTGCAATGAAAGTCTTTTATGTCACTTGACGATTTAATGCACCTTTGCTGAATGCAAAGTATTCATTTTTTTATAATCTTACTGAACACAAACTTTTAAATGATAGTAGTCCAACCCTGCTAGTTAAGCTAGTTTAGCAGACTAGTGGGGACACCAGCACACCAACAAAGCATGTCGGGAACCAAGATCCAAAACACAGCATATGTTTATGATCAGTCATTCTGGTGTTTTCAGCGGGGATATGACTTCAGTAAGTGTGTGTAATGGTTATCAGGAGTACTAGCATGCCATCTGATGTTTGTTTGTGTCTACAGAGTGAGAGTTCGTGGAGATATTTCCTGTCTGGCGGATCAGAAAGATAATGGTTTTTATTGTTCCAACCATTACCAGATATAGCGGAGAGTTTCAGCCTACTGTAGCACGTTCATCACTCGCATCCAATGCGTATCTCAAGCAGTTGATATTCATCTCATGTGCTTGTAATCTTGAAGGATTCGGGAATGATTTCTTCATATGGCAGATCTGTTTTCTCGCTTGACCTCCATTTGTAATGCAAACAACAAAAAGATGATTTACTGGTCCAAGTGAAACACACGAGTGAAAAACGAGAAGGAGAAAAGGGAAAGGAAAAATGTTAGCTGAGACAGTACATTGCCTGTCCCACAGTGGCGTTATGGGGGAATTGACTGCCTGACATGTTTCGCAAATTCTGATGCTTTTTTGGCTCCTAATTGGAAATATTTTTTTCTTTAGACTTGGAATAAAAAAAGGATTTCCTTGCAGATATTGATATTTAATAATTCAATGCTTGTTTTGTATCACGTAGATCCTTTTCAAGGGATAATATGATAGGGTATCTGTTTTTTGGGATCATCATACATCTGTTTTGTGTCATATGTTAGGTTTCGTAAAACTGGCATTGCCTGTGTGTTTCAGGGTGAGGGAGGGATTTGGGCGGGACACGCAGGAAACTTGTATAAATCTCCCTTTCCTGTTTTTAAAAATTATTACTCCTTGGTCCACATATTTTGCATGAAAGATGTTTGGACTGGCCAAAGATGGTACTCCGAAGATTCTTTGACGGTGTTTTTAGAATAATACTTTGTTTTTTATTGAATGAAGTGCCCCAGGAAGTATGGCATACTTAGAAAAAATTAAAACACGGAAAGCCAAAATATTTCACAAAAATAAGTTTTATATGTTTTAAATAAAGCTATGAATATACTGTATACAACCATTGTTAGTGAATCACTTAGTGAATCACTTTAAGGGAACTGACCGCTACTAAAACAACCTTCCAAAAAATAATTGTAATTTAAATTAATTGTAATATCTATTCATCCATCCGTCCATCATCCATCCCAAAAATAATTGACCTTCCAAGAACCCAAAAGGTTCTAAGAAATGAATTTTATTTGTTTGCTTTTTCAGTTTATTTATTGTTTATTTGTAAGTATATAAGTATTGACCTCCAAAACAACAACCCAACAAGTGAAATATGTTATAAGAAATGTGTTCATTTATTTATTCCTGTATTTATTTGTTTGTTTTTCAAATTCGTTTATGTAAATGTATTATTTAAAGTTTTGACCTTTCAAAAACAACAACCCAAAAATATAAAGTATATTCTAAGAAATGTATGTATTTATTTATTTGTTTGTTTCAATTAATTTATTTATAGATACTGCTTTTCTCAAAGTCTAATGTAATGATATTAATGTCATTTTTAAGTATGCCATAATTCCCAAATATTATTAGGGGACATTAAGACTACATTTTTCAATTTTTTTATTATCTCAGTAAGAAAAGAGCTAGTGTGTATTTTTGGGTCAGGGCTTGTATGCTCAGTATCTATGCTCAGTAGTGTTCATGAGATCGTTTTTAATGAGGCCTTTTTCTGCCTTGAGTTCTGTATCTTTCTCTTGCACTGTAATTAGTGTGATATGGGGTTAGTCACCGTGACTCTCAGCGGTGTGCTATTATTATCCCGATCAACATAAACAGTGGCTGTGACTGACATGTTTATGTCTGACGTTGGGCATTCCGGCTCTATTCAAGCACAGACTATCTTTACATGGTAGAAAATAAATAGTTTACATATTTTCGCAGCTTATATAAGAAGTGCCAAACATAGTTTTCATCAGTCTGTTAGATTGACACATGAAGCCGACACATGTCAGTCATATCTGGGTGATGTGGGGGTCCCCCGGGGGCCGGTAGCAGAGCAGAGGGTAACCCCGACACTTTGAAATCCTTCCATAGTGCTATCTGCCTCTCATTAACTCCTGCTTCATATTCACGCTTTCCTTTGATTTTGTTCTCAATTATATGTCCCTATTCTTTCTTTCTTTCTTTTCTGCTTTTTTTCTTTCTGTCTTTCCTTCCTGTCTGTAGTGTAATGTTTTGTCTCATGTTATTTATTTATTGTCTCTGTTTTTGAATCTTTCCTCCTCCTCTCCTCTCCTGACTGTGTTCATGCTTTCTCTACGTGTTGCATGTAAGAGTCTGATTGCCTCGTTTCACCTTCTAGCAGTTCTCACATCATATATTTGATGTAGGTGCCAGTGTTGTTAATGTGTACATGAGCAATGTGACGTTTGATACATACAGATGAACCAAATCATTCGTATCCAAGAGCACACATTCTTTCTTGGACAGAAAATATCACCTCGTAAAATGGAAAAATGCAAAGTTTTGTTAAGGAGTCTAGATTATAATATCTAAATGGTTCTTACTCAAAAACATGAATCATAATTTGACAGCCAGATGTAATGACATAGGTTCACAATAATGAAAAAAGGATTTGAAACGGTCTAAATGTTATATTTATTATATAGTACATTTACATTTAGTCTGGTTAAACTTTAATGCTATTTTATAAAAGTTAGCATAGTTAAATACAGAAATATGGACTTTAAAGTATTCTGTTCACAGAAACACAATCTTGTACTCGCGTTCTCTTCATTTCTATATTATTCAAAAATGTGAATGTTTATGAAAAGGAGACACAAGAGAGATTAAATGTAAATAAAATACAGATTTATTTTCCATGAAAGGACTGAGTTTAATTTATTTTCTTCTTCTGTGTAGAAGGACATATTAATCAGATGTATGCCTACATAAATGAACTTTTTAAACACTGTATATTTCTATAGCTCAACAGAAACTTTCACTGTGATGTATTGTAGACCTGGGCTACATTAACACTCAACGTAAAGCTGAAAGTAAACTAAAGAGAGAGAAATGTTAACATCATTTGGTTCCTCTTTAGAACCCCAAATTCCAGGAGCCTGTTACACTGGATTTTCTGGATGCAGAGCTGGAAAATGATATTAAAGTACAGGTATGCCACACACACATACAGTACACACAAATAGCATGATCTCACTAGTAGTTTATTGCTATATTAATGAAACACCTGAGAGGTTTTAATTTCATGTGTAAACACTTGCACTGTGGTGTTTTAGTGCTTACAAATGCTTACATTTCTGTTACAAAAGGTGATGAAAACACCCCTTTGCTCAAGGGATGCTTAGATAGTTGTGATTTATGATATTAGTGGACATAATGCCTGACTACACAAGTCTTTTTGTTTGTACAAAATGAAATGCGTTTGGAGATAAAAATGTACATGGGGAGCAGTGTAATTAATTACTGTAATTTGAACCTTGCTACGTGTGCTTTTTTAATGTGACTTTCTCCTTGTAAGTCTACTTTGGCCAGTTCAAGAATAATTTATGCAATTTTATATGATTTATTTGAAATAATTAAAAGAGCCTCATCATGTCTATCCTTGTATTGTTTAACTGGAGTAATTGGAGTAAAACTTCCCCAACACTGTAGAACCAGTGTAAAAGTCAAAGTAGGATGGTGTTGCCATCATTACTATAGTTAACACTGATTATTCTGATCTCTCTCTCGCTCTCTCAGATACGGACTCTGATGATTGACAGAGACCCTGGGCAGAAAACGATAGAAACGCTTGTGAAATCTCAAGATGAGGTGTGTAGATCTTATATATGTGACCCTGGACCACAAAACCAGTCTTAAGTCACTGAGATATATTTGTAGCAATAGCCAAAAAAAACATTGTATGGGTCAAAATTATCAATTTTTCTTTTATACCAAAAATGATTATGACATTAAGTAAAGATCATGTACCATGAAGATACCATAAATATATCACAACATTTTTGATTAGTAATATGCATTGCTAAGAACTTCATTTGGACAACTTTAGATTTTTTTGCACCCTCAGATTCCAGATTTTCAAATAGTTATATCTTGGCCAAATATTGACTGATCCTAACAAACCATTAATCAATGATACGCTTATTTATTCAGCTTCCAGGTGATGTATACATCTCAATTTCTAGAAATTGACACTTAAGACTGTGGTCCAGGGTCACACATTTCTTCTTCTGCACCATATTCTTTTTCCTTCATTTTTTTCACCTTTTATTCCAATATCAGAGATACATTGATCGAGGAATCAGGACGTACACATGGGCACCGGTTAACGGGACAGACTACAGGTTTGTTGCTTTACCTATGCAAAGTGTTTCATAACTTTCCTAAGTACTTGTATGTATAAAACACGTTGTCTTTTTCCTCTGTGTGTGGGTGTTCTGCAGCCTGGCCTTGGTTTTGCCTGAATACAGTCTGCATTACATCGAGGCAAACCTGGGGGACACTATAAAACAAGCCATGTGTGAGTACCGTCTGTTCGCCCAGAACACACAAAACAGCTCCCCACGTTGAGCAAACACACTATCATTTACTAAAGATCAGATAGAGCTTTCATATGCATAGCAGCCATTGTTTTATGAAATAGTGGAGATCGCTCACACATATTTCTCGGCTCGCGAGAGAGGTCTGGCTGATTGTGTGTGTGTGACCTCGATTGTCAGGGCTGCTCTCTGTATTAAACTGAGGTCCAGCTGGTCTCCACCCATCCTGAGCAGTGTAGCCAGGCTTTTGATCTGACTCTCCCCAGCACACAGGGGCCCCGGCTGGGAAGAGAGACTGCGAACGCTCCCTCCCCTCTGGACATGTGCTGCTGAGCTCCAGATCTGCACACATACACAAACGCTCAGCTAATTTGGAGGAATATTCCAGGTTGAGCTCCGTCGATGGCATGTGGCTTGCTGTCAATTTAGCAAACTGAGTCGAAAATAATTTCGAATCGTATCTCGTTGCCCCATAAACTTCTATTTCCGTGGTAATTGACAGATGCTGTCGATAGAGCTTAACTTGTACTTAAGCCAGAACATTCTTTAAAGGAATAGTTCACCCAGAAATGAAAATTGTCGTTATTTTTCTGGATGTTTTATGTTGCTCCTTTTCAGATAATGAATGTTTATAGTACCTAAAACATCACTATATGATTATATGTAGTCTAAATGGCTCCTGTAGTATATAGAAGTCTTTTGAAGCTTTACTAACAGACCAAAGTCATTATAGGCATTTGAATCAGAGAGGTGAATTCGAGAACCAGATCAGTCTGATTTTAAACCGGTTCCTGAAAAGAACCTGATCAAAAGAATGATTCTTTAAGGAATGAGAAAATGTCTCATTAAAAATGTCAGAATGTTCACTTCCTTATTCAAAGAAGATATACATTACCAGAGAAGCCTGCACACACACATTTATTCTCCATACAAATGTGCAAAATACTAAGTCTTTCTCTGATCTATCCTTTCTGCCTTTCCATCTTTAAATGGCACAGCACAATGGGGCAAGTACTATCTCTTTGTCTTTTACTGTCCCCTCACTGTCTGTTCTCCTGATTTGAGCTGTTTTATTAAAATGTATTTTGATGTTTTTATTTGCATTCATGTATGCATTATTTTAAGTTACATTTTCTATGCCTAACTCATCCGTTCGTTTGAGTAGCCTATATTTTGTTATGCATGGTCTGTGTAACATTGGCTGATTATTAAACAGTGTTTGGTGCTTGTCTAAACATGCATGAAAAGATACAGTGCTCAGCGTAAATGAGTACACCCCCTTTGAAAAGTAAAATGTTAAACAATATCTCAATGAACACAAAACCCATTTCCAAAATGTTGACAAGACTAAGTTTAATATAACATCTGTTTAACTTATAACATGAAAGTAAGGTTAATAATATAACTTAGATTACACATTTTTCAGTTTTACTCAAATTAGGGTGATGCAAAAATAAATACACCCCACAACAAAAACTACTAAATCTGGTACTTTGTATGGCCTCCATGATTTTTAATGACAGCACCAAGTCTTCTAGGCATGGAATGAACAAACTGGCGACATTTTGCCGGATCTATCTTTTTCCATTCTTCAAGAATGACCTCTTTTAGAGATTGGATGCTGGATGGAGAGTGATGCTCAACTTGTCTCTTCAGAATTCCCAAAGGTGTTCGATTGGGTTCAGATCAGGAGACATACTTGGCCACTGAATCACTTTTACCTTGTTCTTCTTCAGAAATCCAACAGTGGCCTTAGATGTGTTGGAATACATGTTGGAAAAGTGCACGACGACCAAGGGCACGGAGTGATGGTAGCATCTTCTCTTTCAGTATAGAGCAGTATATTTGTGAATTCATGATGCCATCAATGAAATGCAGCTCCCGAAACCAGCAGCACTCATGCAGCCCCACATAAGGACACTGCCACCACCATGTTTCACTGTAGGCACCATGCATTTTCTTTGTATTCCTCACCTTTGCGACACCATACAGTTTTGAAGCCATCAGTTCCAAAAACATTTATCTTGGTCTCATCACTCCTGGGAGTATAGAGTCCCAGTAGTCTTCATCTTTGTCAGCATGGGCCCTGGCAAACTCTAGGTGGGCTTTTTTGTGCCTGGGCTTTAGGAGAGGCTTCTTTCGTGGACGGCACCCAATGCATGCCATTCCTCTGCAGTGTACGCCGTATTGTGTCACGGGAAATAGTCACCCCAGTTTGGCTTTCTACTTCTTTAGATAACTGCAGTGAACTTGCATGTCGATTTTCTTCAACATCAGAAGACGCTCCTGACGAGGTGTTAACTTCCGTGGACGACCTGGACGTCTCTGTGAGATGGTTGCAGTTCCATCTTTTTTAAATGTTTGTACCACTTTTGCTACAGTATTCTGACTGATAAGTAAAGCTTTGCTGATCTTCTTGTTAGCCTTCACCTTTCTCGTGTAAAGAAATTATTTTCTTTCTCAGGTCTTGTGACATTTCTCTTCCATGTGGTGCCATTGCTGACAGCATGAAATGGGAAGGGGTTTTCTTTAAGTAATACCCTTTTATAGTCAACTGTCACCTGTGTAATGAATAATGTAATAGTGTAATGAACCTGTGGTTGAATTCTTGTTAAATTAGACATTTGTAGTCTAAAATTTTGCTTCGCTCCAGAGACTTTCAGTGGGGTTAATCGACTTTACAGCACAGTTATTTTCAGATAATTTTAAGTATTTCTTAAAAAAAACTATTAGTATTTCTGTGTATTTCCATCCTTTTATTCATTGTTTGTATTTCTCTTTAACTGAAAAAGTTTACATTTATTGCATTTATTAAAAAAACGAAATTATTTAAACTTATTTAAATGTATTTTTATTTCAAATTTAGTTTTAGTAATTTTACTACTTTTAATTATTTCAGTTAGCAAAGGAAGTATTTCCCATATATATATATATATGTATATTCAGCTTTATTCTAATCACCAAAAACCGAAAACTCTTTCAATGTGTGTTTGAGATAATTATAAGCCTAATTGCTTTGAAAAGTAATAGCACACCTCTCCACAACAAGCCACACTATTTGTTGTATCATTCAGGCCCGTAGCGTGAAGGCTTGTGAGATGAACTATGAGTTTTATTCTTCCAACACTCCGCAGAGGCCATGCAGAAGGATCATACTAGAATGCAGAGCTCTGAGCCAGAAACATTTCCTGCTTCTCACTGTTCATCAACATAATTATTTTAGCATAACGATGCTTTGTAAGATCACATAGCTTTAACTTGAGTCATACTAGTACTAGCAACAAAGCCAACAAAGGGAATTTTAGCTTGTAAAACAATGAGTAAAGGAGGGTTTGAAGCCTGGAAGGGCCACATAAGGTCATATTGTGGCTTGTAAGCAGTAACAATCAGCTACTTGAGGAAACTCTCACTGCACAAGTGGTCACAGGAGTTTGATGTTTTGTATGCCAGTTATAATTGTGCGCCTAATTATTATGTGCGAGCGTATTTGGGTGTGTGTTAATGTGCTAAAACGGATATTTCTGTATCCTGGCGTGTGCTACTGCAGATATGTGTGAGATGTGGTATCTGTTTCTCTTTCTTCCTCCTCTTATTCCCTCTCTCTCAATTCTTGTCGTAAAGGATCCTGACATAGGTTTATGGGCTCGTGAAGAGGCAGGTCCATATGGTTATTGAGAAAGGAGAAAGGCAGCGGCGCAGGGGTCAGGTTTTGCGGTGGTCTTCAGAGTGCTCCTGGATACCTTATGAGCCCGACTTTGCACTCTGGGAGCTCCACAGGGCTTGTATGACCAAAGCCGAAAGCGGAATGTAAACTTCAGAAAGACAGAGCTAGAGAAGTGTGGCTTTTGGAGCCATGTAGAGCAAATAATGAGAAGAACAGGTGAATGTGAAGTTGTCTCGAAGGATGTGTCCTTACGGCTGGTCGTAACCGCAAACTGTGATGATGGACTCGGGCGCTTGGACCTGGCATACTATGAACTTGACTGGATCTTAGAGTTGTGGATTTTTCTGCTTGATTATCCTCACATGTGTGTGTCACCAAGTACTCAACACTGTAAAAAAAAGCCTGTTCACACCAGGACGATAACTATTACGATAACGAAATATATAGTTTTAAATGTAGAATAATAGTGGAATTAACACCCTAACTATAACGATAATGACGCAGAGAAACGATATAGTTGGAATCACTTTCACAACGATTTTTTTTCCATCTGATGAACGATAAAAACATTGACAGCCAATCAGAATCCATCCTGCTTAAAGTGGTCATTGGATGCCCATTTTACACAAGTTGATATGATTCTTTAGGGTCTTAATGAAAAGTCTATAGCATCCTTGGTAAAATGTCTCAATGGTAGTGTAAAAAACTCCTTTACCCTGTCAAAATCAGCTCTTTTTTAGCACGCTGTTCTAGTTCATGTTGCTTTAAATCCTAGTGAGCTCTGCTGACCCCACCCCTTTCTTCCGTGGAGTGACGTGCAGACCATAGATGTGTGTAAATTCCCTATTCGACCACTCCAGATAAGTTGACGCGTCAGCCATCTCGCATTCACCATAATAATCAATGAATATTCAAAGATCTAAAAGCATATAACTTGCTGTTGTGGACGGACAGTCAATGCGCTCAAACGATTCACAGACCGTTCCAAAAATTGCGGATGGCTTGCATTTCACAGCCCATAGAAACAGTCCATAATGAGGCATCTACGTATATATATATATATATATCTATGGAGCATACTAAACTTCAGCCGCGAAACTGGCTAACTAGCACATTATTAAGAAAAGCGATTTGCAAAGACTCATAAAACCCTTATACTCCTTTATTCTGTAGATAAAGCTGGATCACGAATGATTCGCGTGAACATAGATGCATTTAGGCAGATCGGGATTGGCGCATTCCCTACAAAATGAAAGTAACGATAATCCTCTGCCTCTTCAGCAGCTCAGATGTCGGGAGTAAATGACGACTGCTATATTCATTATTACATCCAGCAACAAAATGCCTCAATCGCTTAATCTGAGACATCTTGTCTTCCCCTGCACCGGAGGCAGACAGCTCTCAGCTCACTCAGGGCGGGTCTAAGGTAAGACGGCCTTGTCAATCAACTATCGTGGGAGGGGCCTGTACAAAACTATGTCATTCTGACAGGAGTCTCAGAACAGCCCGATTTAAGAAAGGCGATTTTTTTTTTTTAATTAGGGATTTAAAAAGAAAACACTGGGTGGATTTGTATCATTATAGAATGGATGTGTACACACACTTACAACACACATTTATGTTCAAAATACTTGTGAAGTGAATTTAGCATCTGATGACCCCTTTAAAGAGTGCAAACATTTAAAGTGACAAGACTATGTAACAGCAGTGTGTGCTTATAATAAACAGAACATTATCATCTGTTGGTGTGGACACTAATATAGTTATCGTTATAGTTATCTTTAGATTTATCGTATTTATAATGTGACTGGCCTTTTCATAGAGCTACAAGACAAAATGTATTTTCTTGTTTTAAGGAAAACCTCACCACATTTTCCAGAAAACAAGACTTAGGGCCAGATTTACTAACAGCTTGCACCAACGCACACCATCTTTTGGCATTAAAATACTGCTGTCAGGATTTACTAAAGACGTGCAGTGAAGAATTAGTGCTGAAAAGGCGTGGACACGGTTATTTTTGCACCTGAACTTATTGAATATGTTGGAGTTTCCCTTTCAGACGCAAAATTAAGGGGAGGAGAGTATTAAAATGAATCCCGCAACGTGATTTACTAACGCTTGAGATCGTCAAATTACTTGTATTTGCGCCATTATTTAACACCAGAAAAGCATGTCTTAATGCAAGCGGTAATTCTCGCAGCTCTTGGTAGATTGCTCTGGTCATTATAGAATTGATCTGGCTGTGTCCGTGTTCTTTAATGTGCACATTGTCAGTAAATCACCTGCAGAATTTTCCCCGCCCATCTGCGCTTTTATGGAATTGCGCTCTAACTCTATTTTTCCCTTTTAGTAAATCTGGCCCTTAATATCTTCTCAAGTAAATGCATGTTCAATTAAGAATGTTTTGATGTTTGAATTGAAAAACAAGGCAAAAATACTGAGAAAGAAAATAATTTGTTGCAGAGAAATGTTTTTGTTTGAGAGATGCTGAGAGCATTAGTTTGAGAAGAAAGAATCCGACATGGTGCTAATTATATTGATGGCAAATTCAGAGCAGATGTGTAGCCATTAACTCATTGACACGTTTGACAGAAGCTTCAAACACCCATTTGCACACAAACAAAGGTCTAACACCACCCTGTTTTGGCATGCACAGACACACAGACCGTATCACGTTGGCCTCCCTGACTTTTATCAGCTGGTGATGGCTGTGTCATGGTTTTTCTGACCAGAAGCTCTGCTAATGGCAATAACGATCAGAGCTAATGAGGGACTATGTATAGACGTCAAGGCCGCTGATTATGCTTGATTGTATTTGCACCCCCCCATGCTGCTAGTCAGATCTATTTTAGTACTTTTAATACTATTTTAATACTATTTAGTATTATTTATATTCTGTTACATTTACTAATATTTAGAAATTTTTGTATATATATTTCCAGTTTTCATTGTATTATATATTTGAGTAATTAAGAACTACAACTTAAAATTGTTTCTTTATTTGTTTTTATTTATCTTTAAATGTGTCTTTGTTTATATTTATATATATATAAATATAAACAAAGACACATTTAAAGACAAATAAAGAAACAATTTTAAGTTGTAGTTCTTAATTTTAAAAAAGTTGAATTACAAAAAAACAATAACAATACTGGTGATAACTCAACAATGAAACACAGTAACCATCCTAACAGATTCCACAGATTCTGTGCAATGGCTTCCAAATTTAGGATTTCTGTTTTTAATTATACCATGTTCCTTATTTAAAACACATTTTAAAATAAATGTTTGCATTTTTAAGAAGTTTTGAGGGATGCCTGTCCATGCAAATATTTTAAACACATATTTATGCAGTTGCAAGGGTATTGTATGTGAGTGTTAAGGCATTGATAGTTTTATAGTATTTTATAGTATGGGTGGTTACGGAGTAGCCCAAGTCAAGATTGCCCACCGTCTAGAATCTGATATTCTGGTCTCTAGATATGGCTGTGGTCCCTCTTTCAGTCAGTGAAATTGTTTTGGCCTTTTGTCATCTGCCAAGTGAACACCTTTAGTCAGATCACTTAGTAATATGGTAAAAAAAGAATCGTAATACCACCAAAGTTGAATACTAAAGTTTTAAACTCCCAAGCATAGCCTTCAAGGGCATCACTTAAAAATATAAAAACAAGGTTCTTCAAATCTGGCCCTGGAGGTCCGCTGTCCCGCAGAGTTTAGCTCTAACCCTGATCAACATCACCTGCCTGTAATAACTCTCTTGTAAAGCTGAAGAACTTGATTTGCTTGCTCTGGTGTGCTTGATTAGGATTGAATTTAAACTCTACAAGAAAATGGACCTCCAGGACCAGATTTGATGAACCCTGAAAAAATAAAACATGAATATTTCTGGCTCTAAATTCAAAGCGGTTTTAAATTAGCCAATAAATGCACACCTTAATACACCAGTAAATTCAGCAACGCATGGCGTCTCATGGCTTTAGTAAAAATATAGTAAATTGGATCTAGCACTATTTTATACCTTTTGGTTCTCTATCGATTAATCTTTTATTAGATTTTGCAAGCAATTGCCTCAGCCAAGAACACAATGTTGTGCATGCACAGCAAGCCATCAGTTCTCAACAATATATTAAGACCAACTGTTTTGTTGAGTTCTTTTGTTTATCACAGTTGATTTTCATTGTTCCAACATAAAAATGAGGGTTAATCCTTTGTTTGGCTTGGTGAAAGTTTCCAGGCAAAGCAACTTCTCCTGTATTATGAGATGGTCTGGTCTGTTTTGATCTACTAGCTCACATCAATGGCTGATTGCGTTGTACGTTTGATGTACAAAGAGAGCTCGATGTGACTTCACCAAACACTGGCTGACCTTTTTTCTTGCTGATCGTGAATACCACATGCCAATTTGTTCAACTATCATGCCATTTGATGTTTTCATCAAGCGTCAGAATTATTTTACCATGCCTGCCAAGCTCTCCGCTCACTCCTCTCGTAACTCTCTGTGTTGAGTAGAAAGGACTGTCTGCATCCATTTCTTCACGTCTGTAATCTCAAACTCACGTCTTTGTTGTGTGTCCAGACTTTTGCTTAATCTGAAACCGCCATCGTCTCCATGTGCATGTTTTATATGAATGCCGTCTTCAGAGTATCCGGTTTACAATTTTGGATGTCTTTTGGGACTGTGATGGACTGTGGTAACTTTGTCTTTCTCTTTGTCTTCTGATTGGTTGGATTTTCACCACAGGGAACAAGGGCAAGTACTGCACCCTTCTCTTCTCAGACCTTCGTGTTTTATTTCATTCATCAGTTGTTGTATCATTTATTTTCGGTGTCATTTGCATGCATCTATTTTTGTTCTTTTTCCCAGAGCAGTCAGGTCACATCTGTGTATGTGTATTTTATTAAAATTATCTTTCTCTTCTCCCGAGTGCATTTCGTATCACATAATTTTTTTTAGAATCTATAATCATTCATTCTGCACGCTGTTAATTCCAGTTTGTTTACATGCCAACTTCTCCTGTCAAATCAGCTGAAATGGGGTTTCAATGGCCAATGCTGATACCAATAACTAGAGATTAGTGTGGCTGCTAAAATGCTGATATATGTTATATCCCTGTTGACAAAAATCATCTTAAACCAGCCTAAAATAATTTGATGGTCTCCAATTGCTGGTCTATTGACTGGTTTTAGAGGGTTTTTGGGCTGTGGATAACAGCTAGACCAGCTTGGCAAGGCTGTAAGACCATCTTAAACCAGTTTAGGCTGGTTTTGTGCTTTTTTTCAGCAGGGAAAGACTACTACAATTGATTTAACATGCCAGTTTATTTTGTAAAACGTGTTGTGTTTTTCAATGGCCAATGCTGATACCAATAACTAAAGATCGGCATGGTTGCTACAATGATGGTTTGATATTCCTTTTGAAAAAAAAAATAGCATCTTAAACCAGCCTAAAATTATTTGATGTCTCCCATGCTGGTCTATTGACTGGTTTTAGAGAGTTTTGGGCTGTGGATACCAGTTAAACCAGCTGAAGACCAGCTTGGCAAGGCTGCAAGACCCTCTTAAACTAGTTTAAGCTGGTTTTAGGCATGTTTTTACAGCAGGGATAGACTCATGCATTTGATTTAAAGCAGTTGGGATATATACAATCAAATAACATTTTGTTAAGCCACATTTACCAGTATTCCACCTTGACAGTTACCATATATACCAGTCTAATCTCAGAATTGCTAAATATTGACAATATTGACAACTATATTGATATATAGTTTAAAAAAAATCAATATGCTGTCTAAACACATTTAAATCTCTCCCTCTCTCTGAAGTCTTTGAAACCATGCAGCAGGAGAAATTTGAGGAATATGGGTACACCTTTATTGCACCCAGGTAACACACACACACACACACAGAGCAGAAACCGCAGACTTCCCACAGGGTTTATTCATGACAGGTTTATGTAGACTGTATCTAGACTCTATTGGTCTTTGTAGGCCTATAAATTCACACCTTCAGACCCAACCTTCACTCCCCTTAACAATGGATCCCACAGACACGGCAGCAGAAATGTTTGGTGAAAACGTCATACTACTTGAGTACGCAGGCCTCACTGTGGTCATCAAACTGATTGTGTGTTTTTCTTGTGATTAAACACTCATAATGTTTTTCAGGGAATACTGCAAGGACCTCAAAGTCTCATCCAACAACACCCAGTTTCTGATGGACTTCAATGAGTATATTGATAGGAAAACTCCAATGATCCTCTGTGTGAGTGCAAACCTGAACACATTTATCCATCGTAAAGTGTGAGCTCTGTCCCACAATGCATAAGCTAAACTTGACATTCCTTTTCTTGTGTTATGACTATAAGCTGTGCTTGCTTATTTAAGTATTTATTAGTGCTTGTTAATTGATTTAAAAATAGCTAATCACATTTGTTTCCGAAATGAATCACAAATAATTGTGATTAATCCCACCTAACATTAAAGTTTTTAAACATACTATTATATTGCAATAATTTCATATTCAATCTTTAAATTAATATAGAAACAACATAAAGATGGTATATTTTTAATATTTGTTTAAAATAATCATTTTTAGTTGCCTGAAGGTGAGCGTCACTGATACTAATTCTATAGATGGCTCTATGAAATAGTCCCCCCGTAACAAGTACCCTCAAACGAAATCAAAAACACCCTCAGTTATTCCACTCTCAGTTATGCTACGACATTCTAATTTATTGAGATGCACCTGTATGTTGATTTCTTGAGCCTAACAGTAGCCTAATCTGAGGTGTTTAAGATAGAGTCCACATTACCGCTTAAATTGCCGGAGTTTTTTGTTCAGGTGTTCAGGCGTACGAATCACATCATTAAGTATACACTGTTAATAAGAGATTCACTGTGCAGCATATAGAGAACTTGATGAATGACAGCCTTTTAGTGATTAGAAAGAGAACCGTGCTAGCCGTGCTAATGCACGGATTGAATATAATGTTACACATCAGACTTTCCCCGAACCATTAACTTAAACGTTCATGTAAGACAACATTATGCATGTGTGAAACTTGCCAAGCCATATTTCGCAATAATATACTTTATAGAGAGATTGCGCACTCTAGGAAAGGCACATCTTATGCAAGCGCTTTGTGATTGTCAGTCAGTGGTGCGATCCTTTTGTTTTCATCAGCATGGGTTTAAAAATCACATTTCACTGGTGCGGACTCATGTCATGGAGAATTCAATATAAATATTCACAATGCTGGAATGCTGTGCTTTGCAACAATAGATGTACTCGTAGTGAGCAGCAGCAGTCATCCAGAAGTGAGCAGAGAAAAATATATCAGAAAACGTATAAATTAAGTTTATTGTAGACGTTTAATTACTATTTGGAGCATTGGGATCGCTAGAAAAGGGTTTAATACACAGGGTATATACACAGTGTGTAGCACAGAAAGCAGTATTCAAAATGAAGGTCAAATTTAAATGGACATACCCGCAGTGAACTCTCTTTTGTGTATAGTTAAATGTTCAGGTGTTTTATGTTAGTCGTTTTTGCAGTGATATTAAACATACTGTAATCAAACCAACTGGACATCAAAGTTTCATATACTTTTTCAGCCCCTTGTATAACACCACTTTTTGCAAACACAAACCACTGTGGTTGTTTTTGAAAACATGATGTAGTGATATCAGAGGTGAGAGGGCTCAGATTACTCTCTTTTAGTGGCTGAGTCAGGTTGATTCCCGCTCAAATGATGTCAGCGTGTGTGGCGGTCCTGCCGTCTGTGAAGGTGACCCCTGCCAGCGCTCTGTTTAATCACACTATAATTGATTAGTCTGCTCTGTAATGACTCCAGCACTGTCATCCTAATGTTCTTACACATCATGACTCACTTTTTTCAGTAAAGAGATGCTATCGCTACAGCACTCATGCACGAACACACCCAAAGATCTTTGCTTAATAGGCATTATTTTTCTCCTGAGAAGGAAGGTTTGTGTATGTGTGTGTATATATATATATACATACATATATATATATATATATATAGTATATATATACACATACACATATATACACACACATACACATATATATATATATATATATATATATATATATACACATACATATATATATATATATATCTATATATGTATGTATGTATGTATATATATATATATCTGTATGTGTATATGTATGTGTATATATCTGTGTCTGTGTGTGTATATGTGTATATATCTATCTCTCTCTCTCTCTCTATCTCTCTATATCTCTCTGTCTCTCTGTGTTGTGTGTGTCTCTCTGTGTCTGTGTGTGTATCTCTATCTCTCTCTCTGTCTCTGTCTCTATCTCTCTCTGTGTCCTTTGTGTGTCTCTCTCTCTCTTCTCTCTCTCTATCTTATCTCTCTATCTATATATCTATCATATCTATTATTGTGTGGTGGGCCGTTATCGGCGTTAACGCGAGACTCTTATCGGGCGATAAAAAAATATCGCCGTTAATCTATTCTCAAAGTTGGGTTGGGAGCTGGGTCTATACTACGCAAGCTATGATGACTTTCACCCTGATATTTTAGCGCGGATGTATACCTAGCCGAATTGCACTGTAGGGGGCGAGAACGAGTCTTCGAACTAGAGGCTCGCAGTCCGTGATGGACAGATTGTTAACGGCTGGTCTATGTGGTAATACAATCGGGCAGGACATCCAAACGCTCACCTATCATTCATTCATTCATTCATCAACCTCAAATATGGCTTTCATCTGAAAGATGTATGTACAGCTTTCCTGTAGCTCAACTGGTAGAGCATGGCACTAGCAACGCCAAGATCATGGGTTCGATTCCCAGGGAAAGCAAGAGCTGATAAAATGTAGAAACTGTAACTTGAATGCAATGTAAGTCGCTTTGGATAAAAGCGTCTGCTAAATGCATAAATGTAAATGTAAATGTATGTAGTAGCAACTTTACATGGCGGCTCAATATGATGTTAACCTAGAGAAATGTGCGCTATTGAAATGTTTGTGTGGAAGCGCGTTTGCTGCAGGACAGGCTCCGGTGCGCTCACTTGCTCTTAAAATCTCCGTCATTTTGGTCATACAGATAAAAGTAGCCTAATACATCTTTCGAATCTGTAAAGACTCTACGTTTATTTGTGTGCACTCAGAATAACAACGAAACGTTGCGCTTTTAAGCAAACAGGATGCGCTTTAGGTCTCATGTGAACTTGAGCTAGAAACTCCATCTTTGAAAAATATATCTATAGAGAGTGAAATGTCTAAAAAATAAAAATAGAAGACGTGTGTGTTAGCATGGATGATTTACATGAAATTTAATCTGTGCAACACTGTGCATAAGATGGCTTTCAGTTCAATATAATAACAAAAAACGACATTTGGGGTTTTTATTCAACTAATAAGGTGGGCACGCTGTGATCTGTACTATATTTTTACTGTAATTGACAGTTATCAAAAAAAACAACAACACGGGAGTGGAGGTAATGGGATCATTCTTCCGGAGTGGAACGGGATTTTCCTCCAGTTTTTTTCGTGGGATTTGGACGGGAAGAGATTAAATTTTGTGATGCATTTTGGAAACAGGAGTGAGCCCCTGGTCTAATGCGCCACCTGGCTTGAGAAACCCGTTCTCAAAGACTTACTTTTAGTCATTATTTGGGTAGCACACATATTCTGAATGCCTTGCGGCAGAATTCAAATGAGCCATTTTAATCTAGATTAATCTAGATTAATTCCAAAATAATCTATGCCCACCTCTAATATATATATATGTGTATATATATATGTATGTGTATATGTTGTGTAATATATATATATATTATATGTAATATATATATGGTATGTGTGTGTATATGTATATATGTGAAGAGTCCTTTTGCAAAAACCAATAACGATACTATGTAATCTCACTCAAACTGCTTTGGCTTTTATCGTTTTTTGCAAATTAACTCTTCATATGTATATGTAGATATGTGTAGAATTATGATTAGCAACAAACAATATATATTCACCAGACTATCAAACAATTTCTGTTTTCAGTTTTCTGGTTCTAATTTTTCATTCACACAGTTTTGTGTAAATGATTGTCACAACCATGAAGCTTTCTTCAGTTTTGCTGTTAGTTTCCACATTCTGGGTCGACAGGGTGTGGAGTTTGAACATGGGAAAATCCTGTTTTCCATGACATAATCCAAAACTATCAACTATAAAGATTTCCTTTCTCTTTGTCTTTATTGTTCAGGTAATCTCACTCTTGTAAACCGGTTGCTGCTGGACGCCGGTCTCACGGCAGAACTTGTCAGTGTCTGGAAGGATCAGAATGTGTAAGTTTAGAGCAAAATACACACATGGTGCAACATAAAACACTCATCTATGTCTGTGTGAAATGTCTCGGGTTTTCAAGTACAAAGATCTCTGTAGACCAGAGACGCCTTCATATGACTGCTAAACACAAAGCTCTATTTAGAGTCCTGACATGAATAAGACTGCTGTCTTATTGTCAAAGCAAACTTGAGAGTCTATAGCAATTATAACCAGGATTAAAGAACCCGACCATGTGGGAGTCCAAAAACACAGTACTTAATGCATGTGACGCTTTTCAACATTGTGTTTTCAATTAAACAAATGGTGTTTCAATTAAATTTGTGCATTGAGGAATGACCCAAATATCCCATTATGTTTTATTTATTTATTTTATTTGGAGGCTGAGTGTGTTATTAGATACTCTGAACGTTCTTGAAGTAATTGAATTTAAAGTGCAAGGCTAGAATACCTAAGCCAAACACTCACAGGTGTAAAGAAGTTACAGCTAGAGCTAGAGTTGCTTGGTTTCTCTTTGTGGTCTTTGGGAAAATTCTAAACTGCATGCTAATCATACTGAAGTCTTTTTTAAAATTTCATTAGAGATGGAGTTTTGGCCCGGTTTGTGTCTACAGATGGAGGCATTACACGTGTGTATCCTAAAAGGTAAGTTCCATTCACAGTTGTGTGAAATATGTGTGCTTCTCCATCCCCATGTGTGTGTGGAGATGCTAAATTCTTTACGGTCTTTCCTCTGTCGACAAGCCCCCGCAGGGGTCTGCGGTTGAGACTGAAAGAACGAGTGAGAGAGGATGTTTCTGGTACAGAGTAACTCTCTTTTGAGATTTCTTATGGGAGTCATGTGCTGCTCTCGCTTTCTTTCTCCTGTCTTTATTAGCTTAAATCTATAACAGCGAGTGGTTGAGTTCATAAACTTACTCTGGTTGTATAAACCAGCAGGACGGTGATTAAGATACAGTGGTGCACTTATTCGCAGTTCATATTTACTCACCTCGGTTCCAAAAAATACCTGTTTTCTTTGTCTTTTTTTGTTTCACTGGGGTACATATAATGTTTGATTGACATTCCACTTCTCACTTAAAATTTCTCCTCTCTTGTTGTATTATTATTACTTATCATATATATTTGTGTTTCATTGCCATTAACTTTAGAAGTAACAGTCCCCCCCCCAGTCATATATTTTGCTTTTTCGTTGGTGTTACAAAACCGTTTATCATTCAACTATTTATT
>QVTF01007093.1:0-26387 GCA_003573665.1 Oxygymnocypris stewartii | reverse complement strand
GCGACCAACAGATGTCAGTGTAACACATCTAACTTGTTTTCGTAATGGTGGTAGTTGGTATGCAGATTGCTGAATTATGTGTATGTTATTAAAATGTTATTATATAGTAATTGTTTATGTTATATGCATATCACAATAATTTGGTAACCAACAAAATACTCTTGCTTTTTGTGAATCAGTTTCAACACCGTAAGAAAGAAGCCTACACTTCTCATGATGTGTTTGAATGTCCAGGAACTTACTTTTGAGAAATATTGTCTTTGGATCCTTAAATTTCTAATTTAGAGTTTATTTTGGTTTTATGTTAGACATATCGTGGTGTGTGTGTGTGTGTGTGTGTGTGTGTTGTGTGGGTGTGTGTGTGTGTGTGTGGGTGTGTGTGTGTGTGGTGTGTGGTGGGTGTGTGTGTGTGTGTGGTGTGTGTGTGTGTGTGTGCATATACGAGTAGGCCCTATTCATGAATTTTTTAATAATTAAATTTATTTTCTAAAACTGTGGCCTTTAAAATTCCCTGTAATTTATTTTTTGATTCTTTTTTCTGTTTGATTTTATTGACTGTGATTTAGAACCATGTTTTTTTTTTTATATATATATAACGTACAGAACATTTTAGCAACCTTTATCATTTATGAGAAACAAATGCTTAAATTCTTTACATTCTACATTAGTAGTTTTTTTATTGTATGGGTTTGAACAGAAATGTAATTCTGTTTAGCGAAATGTCTGACATCAGAAAGAGCTAATGCGGTTTTGAAAGGATTCGTCTTGGTAATTAGCGGCAGTTCTTGACGGAGTAGCTGTCAAATATTTATTTTTCTTTAGTAGAGCTGTTCATTCATTTGTTCTTTTTTGAGCCTCTGATTCAATTTTCAAATTAACCCTAGCCTTAACCTTTAACCCCTGCCAGAGATTAGCATTGTCACGTTGAACCGACATCATCCCTGTGACAAGTAGTCACATGCAACCTCTGACTTTAAGCAAATCTGCGAGTAGTTTACATGCGTTTAAAAAGAGTTTCGAAATAGTTTACTAATAAAGTAGTTTCCAAGTATATTTAGAAATAGTTCCAATGTAGTAGTTTGCCGTTTTATAAAGGTAGGTTTGGAAATCATTTGCAAATAGCAGTTTGGAAGTCGTTTATAAAAGTAATTTATAAATCGTTTCCATATAAGAAGTTTAGAAGCAGTTTTCATATAGTATATTCAAATAAATCAAATAAAGTAGTTTACAAAGGCAGGTTAGAAATAGTTTCTAAATAGCAGTTTATAAATAAGATAGTTTAGAAATAGGTTATATCACTAATTTTGACTAATGTAGTAGTTTTGGAATAGTTTCAAAATAAAATTGTTTAGAATTAACTTCCATAAAGTTTTCAAATGATAATTTTTCAAGGTAGTTTAGTACTTGTTTACTAAACTAGTTTAGAAATACTAATTCATAGTAGTATAGAAATAGTTCACAAATAAATTAGTAATAGAAGTAATTTACAAAGGTCGTTTAGGTAATGTAGTTTTGCTGAAGTGTTAGAAATTCTTTCCAAGTAGCAGTTCACAAATAGTTTCCAAAGAAGGTCATATATAGAACCAAATATTAATATAGAAATAAACTAATATAGAGCATAGCATTAAGATGATGAGTTACAGTTAACATATCACATGTCTATATCCTCTCAGTCAACCTCCTTTACTTTACCTCCATTGTACATCAATTACACTCCAGCTTTAAAGATGATCCCTTTAAGAGCTGTCATTGTAATCTGTTTGTCTGTAGTGGAGAGTCACAGAGAGAGTAAAGGGGGGGGGGGGGTGGGTACCTTTGAATGGAGCTGATTGCCCGGCCAGTCAAATGCACAGTCAGGAAGATCAAAGTGCCATGGGAGTATAATTACCTCCCACTGGGCAAATTACACACTGTGGACCCCCCCCACACCCCTCCCAAACAGTAAAAATGGTAAATAAGGACAACAATAGCAGTGACAGTTCAGGGTTGACACAGGGAGACTGTCAACACAAGGCTTTTGTGTTTAATCCCAGTAAGTTCCTCTTTCTTCCCCCCTCCGCTGACCACAGAACGGAGGCCATCCTGAAGATAGACGTGTCTGTGTGAGCTGCAGGAACACTGTGTGTCTGTAGGTTTAGGAGATAGAGGACAGACAGGTGTGTGGCCATTAAATATGGCAGTTGGGTATTTATGTAGGCTAAATGGAATGTAGGTCTTGGTAAAAAGGAGTCTAATGTAATGTTAACGACCTTTTGCATTAATTTTGAAGACATTTTTTTATATCATGTATATTCTCACGAGATATGTCACATTCTCCCTCTTTACTTTATTTTACATTTTTTAAATGTTGTGCTTTAATCTTTTTATTTTATTTTTACTTTTAGATTTAAGTGCATTAACATAATTCCCTACTGCTTTTAATGTAATTTGTTTTATTTTATGTGTTTCTCAATTAAATTTCTTATACCATTTTCTATTTTATACTCAACATTTTCTGTAATGCTATTTATTTACATCAAGATTTACTATTTTTACTCTTACAATTTACTGTAATGCAATTTTTTTTGCATCATATTTATATATTTTTATACTGGTTTTACTGTAATGCAATTTATTTAACTTTGTATTATTTTATACAAAAACTTCACTGTAATGCAATTTATTTATTTATCTCAAGGCAACACTTCCATGATTTCTAATTATTTTAAAGTATAAATTTATTAAATTATAAATATATTTTACATTTATTTACATCAATGTCTCTATTATTTTATGCTCAATTTACCGTAATGCACTATAATTTACTTCTCTTAAGGCAATACAACAAACACTACACTACCACGATTTCTAATTATTTTAAAGTATACATTTATTAAACTATACATATATAATTTTTATTTTCAATTTTAAAATATAGAAATTTAACTGTAATAAAAAAATAGCTTTACAGTAATAATTTCATACAACAAAGTACTTCCATGAAGCTGCAGTACACTGATGATATTAGACAGTAATATGGCACTTTATTTAGATTTTTGATATTTAGATTTATGATACTTTAACGCAGACTTCAAATAATCGATAAAAAAAAGAATTAGCAAGTCAACTAAATCATGGTATTTCATGTTAACCTATTAATTTTAGTAAGGAATAGGCTGAATGTGTTTTAATAATTTCAGAAGTAATGTATAATATCTGAATTATTAAAGTACATGGAGGTCATTTGTCAAGTTCCACAAATCCACCCTGTACAAATTGCTTTCCATTCGTTGTATTGCTGCTAGACGTTCATATTTGTCTGCTTTAGCATTGATCTGTTTCAGCACTGTGGGGTGTGATTTCACCGATCATGTTTATGCGCCCATGACTGTTCGAAACAGACGTGACTTCTGTGACGGTCATGTACAAACTGAGGCTGTAGCCAGAAGAGATCACCCGGCTGTCCTTTTCATTTATTGAGTGGCAAACCAATAGCACTTCTGTAGGAACACAAGCGTTATTGAACAAATAATGAATGGCCAGTTTAGCTAACAGATGGCTGCTGCTTCACAAATGACACAGTCTAGTATAATGTTCATGATATATTATGAACGGCAAATACAGGCAAGAATATGAGTTTGATCAAAGCACTCAACCACATCTTTCTTTACAGTGTTTTACAGGATTATTCAATCAGTCAGAGCTGGAGAAAATTAATATGTACATGTTTTTATGTATCACTTACTGTATTTTATTTTATTTTGTTTTGTAGATAACTGTTTGAGCTGTAATAAAGTCAGATAAAATAATATATACCAGGTCAATATTTATGTATTTTATTTGGCTTTATTTTATTTCATTTTCTGTGCATTTGGCAGAGTACTGTTTGAGCTGTTATTCTTTGCTATTTTATGTTCGGCTTTTTCCAAACAGATGTTTGAGATATTTGACTTAGCTTTTTTTCTTTCTTTTTTTTTAAATGGCTCTTTTTTTTATTATTGTATGCCTTTGTCAGATTGCTGTGCTACAGTATCTACATGAATGCTATATATATTTAATAAGTCATTATTTTACTTATTTTATTTGTATGCATTTGGCAGACTACTGTTCAAGTTGGTTTTTAACACTTTTTCTTTGCTATTTTATTTAATTTAATTGTATTTACTGTTTGAGATTACACGAATGAAATATAAAATTACATGTAACAAATCAGCTTTTCTATGCATATTTTATTTTAGCATTTGATGCATTTATTCAAATCAAATATGTTATATAAGTAATGTTTAAAGTCCTTTTGAGAGACTCTACGTGTCAACAGGTTTTCAGTGTATTTCTAGGGTGGTTGAGTAGATAGAGTTGTAGGAGAGAGAATATCCATGAAGGGATCAGATCAAGGCGAGGAGAGGATTAGGACTTGATTGTCGGGTAAACACCATGATACCCAGTTGACCCCGGGTCAGCACCTGATGTTTAGCAAGTAGTGTATTCTTCACGTGGATTAGTCCCCTTCGGGGTCGGGGCTGGTCGGTTAACACATCAGAGCCCTCCTACTCTCTCCCTCCCAACAGGAAGTGGTAAAGAGCACAGGAATCTTCCCTAATCCCATAATTAAGCCAAAACAGGCCACCCAAACCCCCCTTTGCTCCCTGCCGCCCAACTCTGTGCACTTCCAGTCCTGGCCGGGGAGTGTTTGTCCTGGCTGGACTTTAGGGGATAAGTGCTCAGTGAGTGTTTTTTTAAAAGAACAGCGGGAGATTGATGGTGAGGCCCTTGAGCAGGGGACGGGACGGAGGCTGGAAGCTTTTGAAGAGCTGGGGATCACAGGCTCTAATCCTCGTGCTCGCAGAGGTCTGAGAGAGTTCGCCGGCACAACGGGCGAAAGAATACACACTGAGTCCATGCACAAATTAGATTTAGCCTCTGCTCTCCCCCCACAGCACTGATGTGAGGCGCTCACAGACTTTCATGAGCACAGAGTTTGGTGGCCGGGTCCCGATTCAACATTATTCATCAATGGAAAAGTTGTTCTGGACTGGACATTTTTTCTTTAACTTACCGCTAATGTCAGAGATCAGAGGGTGGGATAATATTGACACAAAGTTTTATATACTTTATTTTTCCCACCTATCTGAAATGCAATTTTGTTTAGTAATATCATATGCTTGTATTGATTGCTCTCAATTTTATAACAACATAATATAATATCATATATGATAAGTATATAAAATATACGGATTATAAAAATATAAAAAAAATTATATTATGACAATTTATTATGTAAATTAATTTGAATGTTAATAACTGGACAGATCTATCAGTGGCAGCTCATTATGGCATAAATATGATACTAAATGAAATTGCTTTTTATATATATACACACATACACATAAATACATACAGTTGAAGTCAAAAGTTAACATACACAATCTACAAAATGTTGATTATTTTACCAAAATAAGAGGGATCATACTAAATGCTATTGTTGGTTTAGTTCTGACCTGAATAAGATATTTCACATAAAAGATGTTTACGTGTAGTCCACAAGAGAAAATAATAGTTGAATTTATCAGAAGTTTACATGCGCTTAATTCTTAATACTGTGTTGTTACCTGAAGGATCCACAGCTGTGTTTTTTGTTTAGTGATAGTTGTTCATGAGTTCCTTCTTTGTCTTGAACAGTTAAACTGTCTGCTGTTCTTCAATGGACAGCATTCCTAATCATCTGTGTCATCAAAGTTAACCAACAAAAGATGTTAAATAAATGTATACTTGTTAAGTAAACCTACTGTATCTGAAAAATGAGTTTAATTTGTATCTCTACCAAAAACAATTATTCCAGTTTTTTCAAATTCAATGCTTGATTCAAATTTCTCATAAGCTTAATTGATTTGGTCTAAAGACAGAAGAATTGACGACTATTTTTGTTTGAATACTACATATAAAATAGCTCCCAAAATATGTATTGGTAACTGCAGTTTGACTAAAAGTTGATAAACGTTTAGTTGATAAAGTTGATAAATACAATGACATTTCGTTGACTATGAAAACTATGAAAGACTCAAATGACTAAAATGTGAGTAATACTATTAAGCATTTTTATCTCAAGATAAAGACTAAGACTAAATCAAAAATGCCTGCAAAATGTAACACTGATGCGGAAGAATGTAGACACTCACGAGAATGAAGGAACAGAACTCCCGCAGCTTGCAGTTAATGAAGAGCATTTATTCAGCACATCTTCTTTAATACTGTTACATCTGGACACCACCTTTCATTGATGTAAAAGCACATCCTGCGATTTCCCAGTTGATTCTGCTTCTGATCTGATATATATGGACTGCATATTATATATATAATAATGTAATATAATATTTACTATTACTACTGTACTACTCTGTTCAAAATAAATGAAAAGAAACCAAGCATAGTAGATTTGTTTTTTTCCTGTTGTACTGAAATCGTATCGAACCGTGACCCCCAAAACCGAGGTACATACCGAACTGTGACATCTGTGTACCGTACCACCCCTAATATATATATATATATATTATATTATATAATTTTAATAGCACATTTTATATAAGGAAATTATATTTTTTGGCAGCTTATAGCATAAATATGCGGAAGGAACTTACTTTAAAATGTGTTTTTCTAAACTAAGAGTGACTAAAGTGTAAGGTTTTTGGCAGGTTGTTTGAAAATGTAATGTTTTTCTGGCTGGAATGCAGTTATTATTTTTGTTGTATGATTTCTAATTTATCATTTTGGATTAATCATTTACTAAATCAATAAATTTAAAGCACTGTTCACTCTAAGAATGACAAGATCACTGAAGAAGATTTGTGGCAAACATTGGCATGAGCAAACGTGAGAGAAACATACAAAAAATAAAACAAAGCATTAGTTTGACAGCAAATGTTCGGTGTGATGAGCTCTATAGGGATGCATTGTTTGGTTTTAACAGTATGGAAATTGACTGAAAATCTACTGTGTAAATAGGCCTTAAATGTATGCAAATGAGTGTGTGTGACTCGGTTGTGAATGAGTACATGAAGCTTCACAGGGCAGCATGGGAAACTTCTGCTTTACTTTATGACAGTGTCTCGACCTCTGATCCTTCTTCATACCAATCCTGAAAATGCTTCAGAGTTATTCAAATGACCCAGCTGGTTTCTGATTTGAAATCTCCTCATAACTGATTGTTTTTGTCTTGAACAGGGGATTTTATTAAAAAGAAGTGGGAAGTCACTTAATAAAGAGTGGAAGAAGAAATACGTCACACTGTGTGACAATGGTCTGCTCACGTACCACCCCAGTTTACATGTGAGTATGCCGTCGCCTCTGCTGTTAGAGATCAGATCTCCAATTCATCTTGATGATTCAGTTCAGATTCAGTAAACTGGTTCAAATAAACATTTCACTGATTTGTGTTCGGTATAAATTCATGCATTCCGCATCACACATTTACCTATTGACCAAACTGTTCACTCAGAAAACGCTAATACATTTCACAAATAATTATTAAGGATTGGCAAATAATACATTGAATTTTTAATGCACAAAGACTGAAACAGTATTTTTATTGTAAAATATAATCCAATAATCTTTGCTGTATTTACAACTTTTGAACAATCTTTTGTTCAAAATATTTAAAAAAGTTTTAAAAAAAATGTAAATCTAGAAAATATTAGAATATACTTAAATACTTATATATTAGAATATAATTAAATACTGTAAAATACTTGAATGTCCAAAACCTTAATTTTTAGAGTTGGCATTATTCTGGAAATAAATGACCATTTTTATGACATTTGTTGGATCAGGTAGAAAAAATATATATAGAAATCAGAAACAGATTGCTAATATATGAAGATGATGATTTTTCTGTTTTCTTCATCTTCGTTCTTGTCATTTATTTTTCGCTCTCTGTCTCTTATGGGGTTAGGCCTATTGTTTGATTTGGATTTTGTAAAAACCATGAAAATAATCACATATCAGACCTCAGATTCCAGTTAAAACACCATGAAGCTGATCATGATGTTGACGTGGCAGAATGTTTGGGCGGGACATATCGAAGGGATTGTCTAGCTTGTTTTAATGAAATTTCATTTAAATGAACTCCCAGTGGAATTATAGTTCAGAATCAGTGTGAGCGACTCTTTGCTATGTCTGAGGTATTTTCTAGGTTTCCAGTAACACAGAGGAGAGCCAGACAAGTCAGTGAGCGTTTCTTACGGCACTCGCCGCGGGAAATCCACAGTCCGTTCCGCGCAGAACATTCATCTCTGTCAGAACCCCCGCGTGTTCTTAATACCTCCGAAAATCCCCTCTCTCTGTTTCTCCGGCTTTCTCACACGTCCCTTCTCCACCACTCCCCTCATTTGCATACGTCGCACTCACGCCTATCTTTGTTCTCGCGTTTCTCCGACACTTTTAACACAGGTTAGTAATTAATAAGGGCCCCCTAATTAAGATCCACTGGAGAAGCGGCGTACCTTGACCGTGCGAGATGCATTGCACGAGACATGTTTAGCAGCCTCCGCGGACTATGACAAAAATTAATATCTTGGCCAAACTCACGTCTCTCACATCAACCGCATGTTTATTAGCGATATAATATGCATCTCATGCCAGCGATGTGTGTAATAGGCGCGCGATGCCACGGGCATCATAATCGTTAGAGGCGTTTGGGTTTGGACACCTGTGGACCACTCGTTTAGCTCAACGAGAAAGACTGGGAGAGAGAGAGACGGAAAAGACGGTTTAATTTTGTGCCGCAGCCAGCCGAGCTATCCCACAATCCCCTTCTGTTAATTCTGTCTGCTACATCAATTAAATTGTTTGTAGAAACTAATTGAATATGGCTTAATCACACATCTTAATAGCATTCTGCGCCTCAAACTGGCTGTTAATTCCTGCAATAAAATGGAATGAGAGCGCTCACTGGGTAATTAGTACTGAGGCTTTTGAAGAAATTAGTGCTTTATGGGGTGCAATAAAAGTGAAGAGGAGTTGGCGGGAGACTTCTGAGGCCGAAATCTCTGTTCGCCTCTTTTGTGCTGAGCAGGGTGATTTGCACCTTGGCTTAACCCATTTGCGCTTCGCAAACTCCCATGAAAATGGAATAGCCCGATTTAAATGGGAATGAGTCTGCTCGCGGTCATTAATGCTAATTTTGCTAATCTGCAGCAGCGTGGAAACAGGTGAAATACTAGATTGCGTGGGCCTGGTGCTGCTTTGATTGTCCAAAGCTGCTGTGTTTGGTTTACAAGACCTGGAAAAAGTTTCTTTGGTAGGTTATAGATGCCCTGCATCTGTACATTGTTTGTTCACATAGACTTAACTCAAAGTTGGTGACACGTTTAATTTGAGGCAAATGAAAATGAGGCAGTGAATGATAAAAGTGCAGACAGTTATACACTGGAAAAGTTGATTTAGAAACAATTATCTCTTAGAAATTGCTAGTAGATTTCACAAATATTTACACAAATGTGGCAGGTAGAAAGTATTTTAGAAAATAGGTAAATTGAATATTCTTGTAAAACATAATCGAATAATCGTCAAAAAAAATGTTAAGTCTACTGTTAAGTGTAGATTCATTTTCAAAATATTGAAAATATGTCTCAAGTTAAAAACAAAAGCTAGAAATATTAAAACCTACTTAAAATCCAGAACTTAAATACTTGCGTTTTAGAATAGACTTAAATACTAGAACCTACTTAAATACCCAAAACCGTAATGACTTAATTAGAGTTGGTAACTAAACAATACTGAACCAAATAATGTTTATGACAATTGTTAAAAATGATTTTTCAATTATTGGAGTACTTTTTACAATAACTTTTTTTTTTTCTAAATGTAATGTTTAATTTAATGCATTACTTGCCATTTCTTTGTAAAAATGTACAAAACATGTCTGAGTGAAATTATTTTTACACCAGTTTTCAGTGTAATGTGCATTCGTCCAAAAATGAGGCTGAAATGGTGTACTAATTATGAACTAATTAACTCCTTTTCAAACTTATTGAATGGATTCCGCCTTTTACATCTTCATACTTGCACAAAGTGTCAAACTTGTGTTTACATTTTTTCTGGCCTAGATCTAAAACCACACAATGTTGTATTTCATTTTTCAGGACTACATGCAGAACATCCACGGTAAAGAAATCTGATTTGCTGCGGACGACGGTGAAGGTGCCTGGGAAGAGGCCGCCCAGAGCGGTGGTGACGGTCGCCCCTACAGCCAGCCCCAAAACCAACGAACTGACCAAAGACCGCAGCACTTTACAACTCGGCATCGGGGCCACAAGTGAGTACCGACCACGTCAGTGGTGTCATGCCTTAAAATGTATGAATGTATTTATTGTTTGAAGATATTCTTTGTACAGATTGTAGCAGCATTAAATTTGAAATGAAATGGTGTTCAAAACCAATTTCTTTTGGTGACATTTGCAAGTATACTCAACAAAAAAATGCAGCAGAGGTGTTTCTGTACGAGTTGTCTGGAGGAATTGGGGATGTCAGCTGAAATGGGAAGTCGTTTCAGAGGCGAAACAAGAAATATTAAGTTTTCATGGAAAATGATGAATTCGTTAATGTGAAAAAAAATGTGTTCACACTATGACAATGAATTGTCAAAAAAGTTAAGTACTATAATATGATTAAATACTAGAAAAAAATGTATTATATATTTAAATACTTAAATATAAATAAACTACTAGGTATACTTATTATATTTTTTTTAGTAACACTTTACAATAAGGTGTCATTTGTTAACATTAGTTAATGTATTAACTAACATGAACAAATAATGAACAATGCATTTATTACACTATTTATTAATCTTTATTAATGTTAGTTAATGAATATACAGTTGTTCATTGTTTATTCATGTCAGTTCACAGATTATTAACTACTGCCAACAAACACAACTCGTGATTTCAATAATGCATTAGTAAATGCTGAAATGAACATTAACTAAGATTAATAAATGCTGTAGAAGTATTGTTCATTCTTAGTTCATGTTTACCAATGTTGTTAAATAATGTTAACTAATGAACCTTATTGTAAAGTGATAACTTTTTTCGTTATATTTACATGCATTCTTCATAAAAAATTGCAGACTGTTTTTATGTGCAATAGTAAATTGTTCACAGTAACCAAATGAGAATTACATTATTATTGCATTTAAAATGCATTTGTTACAGTATTTTTAAGTCAAGTTAAGTCAAGTCTCATTTTTAAGGCAAAGACCTTATGAATATTAAAAAAATCTGAAACTGTTTGAGTAAACTGTCATTGATATCCATACAGAAAACATATGTTAGGTTGTTTGTACTGCTGATTTTCATTTTTGGCTGAATATACTTTATTTGTGGTCTGCAAGAACCAGATTTACTCTGTGTTCACTTGAGAGGGAGTTTGGGAAGGTACACATTGGATTTAGAGAGCTGAGATCAAGTGTAATTAATAAAAACAGGAGTAACTTTCTCCAGGGGCTCTGCAAGCTGGCACGACCGCTGTGGAAACATAACCGGCCAGGACCTCAACATCACTTAACTGGGGCTAATTGCTTTTGCACCATTAAAGACAGGTCAGCAAGGGCTTCTGGGAATTGTAGTTTTCTGGCTGGTGTCCAGTCTTGTGTTGGATAGGGACCAGGGTTTATTAGTTGCAGAGACAGAAGGAGCATTTGTCAGTGTTGCTGGGCCGCATGAATCGGGTTGCTCGGAGAACCACAAAGTTGATATTGCTTTCAGGTTGGCAACTAATTAACCTTCAGTCGACTGCAGAGGAAAGGGTGAACGTAAGGTTGAAAGGAGGATCATTTTGGGGCATGCGGACCTGAAATAGTCACAACATCTGGACCTGTTTTATTTCAAGCTACAGAAAAGCCTCAAACGTGGCCTCAGGCAGCAGACATACACGAATAAGAGCATTAGTTAAGACTGGTTACATTTGTATTGAGGTTAAAAGCCTAGTTCCACCACATGGATGTGATGTATCACAGAAAATCAACATGAAAAATACATTTTATATTTTTATATTTTATATTTATTTCTTCAAAGCACATTTCTGGTTTTATTGTGCACAGTATTCCAAATATTTGTCTTCATAATCTTTCTATATATGAATCTTATTATTCGTTTCCCCAAAACTTATTTTAGATTTATTTGACCAAAATACGATTTTAGTTAGGCAACAAAAATGTGAAAATTACTAACTGTAAACATATTTTTTTTTAAATGTTAAAACATTTAAATCTATCAACCTTTAAATATTTGTCTTCATAATCTTCCTAATACACAAATCTAACTACTTACTCGTGTAATTAAAATTTTTACATATTTTTTATTTTAATGTCTATTAAATTTAATGAATATTATTATTCATACTTAATTACTCAAAAAGTATTTTAAATTGAGTTGTTTAAAATAAAATTTTAGTTAGTAACAACAATTTGAAAAATTATAAACTGTAAAAAAGATAAATGCATGAAACTTTAAATTTAATTTAAAATGTCACTTTATCTACTTAAAATATCTAGTATTGTTTTATGAATTCATCATTATGCTTTATAAACTGTTATTCGTTTTACATATTACATGTAGTGCCTTTTCGCAAGTTACACATTCTTACTAGTGCAACTTAATTCAGATCCACTTATGAAATTAATTTGTCTCTGCAAATGTAATTTAAAATAACACGTAAGTTATGGATGTAATATTACATTTGTTATCGACTAATTCAATAATCTAATATAAAAAAAAAAAAAAAGTTATGAGCTACAGAATTCTCACAAAAAAAACATCTAATATCAACTACTATTTTTGTCAGTAACTTAGTTGATTATAATAAGACTCAACTTTTCATAGTCAATTACTGGCATAAAATCAAGGGCAGCCTTTAGGGCCCTATGAAATCCGTTTAAGTTTTTTTTCTAAATTCATATTTTTTTTCGTTGTAATTTTTCTGGACTCCTTTTTGATGGTCAAATTAAATAATATTAATAAAAAAGCATGTCTAATTAATTACAATCATGAAACTTATACAATTTAACATTAATTTATTAAAAGTGTAACAAGATTACATGTTTAGGGCCCTATGACTTTTTTTTCTCACTTTGTTTTAATTGTTACTAAATGCTGTGTTTTAGCATGTCTAACTATTTGAATGCATACAAATAATTTGCATTTGTTCTTACAGTAGCCGTATGAAATGTAACCCCCCCCCCCCCTCAGAAATTCGGTGTTTTGTATTTAAATTTGACTGGTTATCAGATGAAGGCATAAAACACTTATTTCATTTATATTTTAATTAATGAAAATTAAACATTTAAATTTTTGGCAAATAAAGGGGATTTACTATTAAAATGTAAATATTTTGTGATTATTTCTTAGAAAAATAAAGATGTATTATTTTTCAACAGTAGTAGTAGTACGTACATTCTACTAAATAATAGTAATATAGCCTATTTCTGGCACAATGTCTTTAAGTTAAACCGAACTCTTATTTAGACGGGTTGCCGTGAATACAGTTAAAGTTGTGTGTGTGTATGATATGACGCTAGTTTTACTCAAATGAAATGGTAAAATGCTCGTGAAGTGACTCTCAGATGAGTTTTTGGAGATGTATTTATGTCCTCATTGAGACGGAAGATGCTAAAGCACGCTGTGTAACTTATGTAAACATCTGCTCCATTCATACAGAGATGCGTAGAACATGCAGGATTCATATTTAAATCGACTTTTGCTGCTTAATTTTTACAGATACCAGTCCATATCATGATTTGATTTAAGTGTAATAAACTACTTTTGATTATTTCATCCAAACTTTGATAAATTCCGTTACCATTCCGCATTAAACTGTAAATTCTGTTTTTATGACTGATTCCGCGATTCTGCATCGCGGAAATCACTGGGCCCTACTTCTTCTTTTTGTATTCTCTTTAACTTGGAAATACATCACATTTCAGAAGTAAAATGGGTTGTGGTTGGGATTTCTTTTACCAGTTTTGACATGTTGAACTGTTTATAGGAGTGTCTATACACAAGGCGTTTTGTTATGTTTATTACTAGTTTTATATCACATTTGCTGTTCTGAGAGGGCTTTTTATTGATGTTATTTTTCAGATATGCCATTTAACCTTCGGTTTAGTGCAAATTTACGCCGTAAACGCTCGGGTCCCGATTTGACCGTTTTCCCCGTTTCCCTTTTCCACTCTGCTCCGTATTAGAGGAAAATTGTGTTAATTTCCACTCGAGAGGGAAAAGGTTACGATTCGCAGTGGGCCTCCGCCGAGTGGAGGACGTACACTTGATTATGCAATCTGATTTTGATTTCATTAGGCATGCAATTGATGCGAGGGAACAAAGGGGTAATTTTTCATTCATGCCGGTCTAGCTGAGCCCTGTCTTTTTCTGTAGTCTGTAATTCATACACTTCCCCCTGATCTAAAGACCATTAGGAACTCTGGGGGGTGTGTGGGATTGAGGAGATGAGGGGGGTGAGGATGAGAAAAAGAAAGAGTGAGGGAGTGAAGGAGCGCAAATGAATGAATGCATATGTCCGCAAGTAAAAGAGTCTGTCTCGATGAGACCCAGTCTAATCTTTCTGCTAAGTATTCACCGGAAACCGTTTTAAATATGATCATTCTGCAAGCGTGCGTTCGGTTGTGTCACCGCTGACAGATATATAATATCAAAGCACTAATGGGCCTGCCTATCAGCTTTAATCAATGACATCTGCTCTAGAGGTGTGTGTACGAGAGTGTGAGATTCACGCCGAGGTGCACGTGTTCATTTACGTGTAGTACACAGGATGCAGATGAAGGTGTGCATCTAAGATGTACCTTGTGCAGTGATAGACTGATATATATGTGTATATGTATGTATGTATGTATGTATGTATGTGATATTCAGTCATCTTGAGATGGTCGCAATTAAGGCTGCCCGATTATGGCAAAAATTATAATCATGATTATTTTGGTCAATATTGTAATCACGATTATGAGTGGGCCATATGATCAAAACTTTATATGTGACTTATTTAAAGATAGTGATCCATACCAAATATATATTTCCTATAAATAAGGTTGCTCTACTTTGTAGAGACCAGTGAAATTTCACAATTCTCAACACCACAGAGTAGGCTTGGTAACTATTAGTAACAAACAAACAAAAAGTCCTCAGAATTATTGAAAATAATTAAACTGTCAGTAATCAAAAAAGCAAATGATAGAAACAATAACATAAAAAGATACAAATGAAACAAACTGTGCTTTAAGGTTTTGCTTTATGTGAGTCTCAATCAGTTAACAGCCTACTACAGAAATCCATAATCAGATGTCAAATAAAACAGCAGTCTTCACTGTAAGAATCAAACTTTCTTTGTTTTTATTAAAGCTACAAAGTCCTTCACTCGAGCAGTGAGTGATTTTGAATTAGTCTTTTTTGTTGTTTGATTAATATTAAGCAAACAGTCAGCAGCAGGAATATAGCGCGCTGTCACTTTAAGAGCCGCACTGATCCAATTTACCGTTACATGTGTATTTCATTCTCAACTCATTCATTTACATTACATTCATTTATAGCATGATTGACGAAGGTTTACTTGAATAATCACTAAGTGGTGCATTTGAACACATTTTTGCATGTATTTGACCGTTTAAGCACACACCTTGAGCTAAAAGACGACTTTACATGTCCATGTTGTTCGGTCTCTGAGCGCATCACAGAAATCCTCCTGAAGAAGCACAAGTTCTCCTTCACGCTTTTATAAACAGGAATAAATAGAGTATACTTCAATAACCCAATCAGGTCCCAATTTGCAAAAGTCACAATACAGGATTTTACTGATTTGCACGTGAAATTAGGCTATTATGGAGGAATGAAAGCGCACCGCTGGAAAGGGGGTGGAACTGGGTGCAATAATAATTTTATCTCTATTATTAAGCCGAAATCGCAATCGGAAATGTTTTAAATTAATTGCACAGCCCTAGTCGCAATGGCCGATACATGTGAAATTTAATGAGAAAATTTGGCTGAATAGAGGAGAATTTTTCCTGCGATTTTGGCCGTTTTTACATTTATCTGTAGCTTTGTCAGTGGATAAGTACATGCTTGTCTGTTTTCAAGTAATTTCTTTGAATGTTTTCCATTTTTTAGACCTGATAAACTGAATCTGCTGATATTTGGTTATTTTAAAGATGATCATATTGGCCAGTAGCTGCACAGTTGGCTAAACAAAATAGATTTTTCCCACCATTGGTCAGTGTTTTTTTTTAATCTACTGACAGGTTTCGAATTTTTCTTGAATTTTTAGTTGTGATAATCAATAAATGAGTTGATATTTGGTTGTTTTAGAGGGGATCGCATTGTTTGATATCTGTGAATTTGGCTGAACATAAGATAATTATTTTAACATCATATGTTAGTTTTTAAATCCAGTTGCATCTTTGTTTATAAAAAGTGCATGTTTTCGTATTTTTTTTATGTTGCAATAAACCAATAAATCAGCTGATATTTGTTTATTTCAGAGATGATCTTATGTGCAGGTTTTACCTCCATATGTCAGTTTAAATCTACTGGCAGTTTTGTCAGTGGGTAGTGCATGTCTGTTTTCAAATAATGTGTAGAATTTTTCTCGAATTGTTAGTTGTGATAATCCAATACATTAGTTGATATTTGGTTGTTTTAGAGGTGATCACAATGGTTGATATCTTGCATCTTTATTGATTAAATTATGCATGTTTTCTGTTTTCAATAAATCAGCTGATATTTAGTTATTTTAGAACTGATCACATTTGCTGATAACGGTTCATTTGGGTGAACAGAACAGGGTTTTTTTTTTTATGGCCACACTTCTATCTAGCCATCCACATCAGCATCAACCAAATCTTTTGACTCCAAACCTGAAGTCAATCCCAGATCCCTCTAAATGAACAATGCTGATGTGTTTGTGTGTATAAATGTCCTCATCCAGCACTTTAATGATTGAGTCGCCTTTAACGACACTTTACCACATACGTTAGTCTCATGACAGTCTCTTTCAATAATGGCACAATTATTTCGGATGCTCTTTTATATGTGAGAAGGAAATAAGATGTTTTGTATGTCGCAAATATTTCTAAAACACTTTCAGACGCTTATCCAATACACCGCTTGAAATCGAATGGACGCCATTTCTGCATTCGATGAGCTCGAGTCATACGCTCTCAAAATTGTAGCTGGAGATATCGGTTTATTGACTGTCGCGACATTTCCGTCAGACCTGCCGTATTTTGAATGTCGAGATCATTGCAGTTTACACAAATGGACACAATGTAATCCGTACGTTTTTCCAAGCGGCAGAAATCCACTCGGAGGCGGTTCATCCAGACAGCTGTCAGTTTGTAAGGGTGTCTCGGTGCCGTTTCGCCTTGACCTGAAGAGCAGATGATCTAACGGCCCCCGTCCCCCACCCTCTCCTCCACATTAGCATGGATGCTTCATTATCTCTGCACTTGTATATAATGGCAGCGGCGGCTCAGAGGGTCAGGGCTCGCTCCACGGCTCATCAGCCATCTGACAGCGCTCGGCGAGAGAAACGAGGAGAGATGAGGAGAAATCATCACCACCCCCTGCTAATCCATCGCCTCTACTTAACACCACAACCTCAGGCCTCCCTTCACTAGGACCCTCATACTTAGCCTAATAGCATGCACGGATTGCAAGAAAAGAGCAAAGGAGATTTGGGTGTTTTTGCTATACCATCTGATAATAATTTGACCGTTTGTGCATGCATGCAAAACAGAACCGCTAAAGCACATAATTATCAAGTTTAGTGAATCATTCTTCTTTAAACGTGTAAAGTACAGTTTCTTCGACACTAGTAGCACCAAACACAACTGCAAAAATAACGTGATCATATGCTTTGAAGAAAAAAATATTAGTGATTTGATCGTATTTATGTTAATTTAATTTTATAAATATATTATAATATATAACTTAAAATATATAATAAATTATATTATAGCTACATAAATTACATTTTTGGTAGACAGATCCTGGTTTCACAGACGAGGCTTAAGGCTGTGGCCGCAGAATAAAATGCATGTTTTTATGTATCAGTGCCAATGTTATGCACACCAGCAATGTTTTTTCTAAGGCATTTTAATAGGACCTCTTTAAATACCCTAATTTAACAACGGCCTAGTCCTGGCTTAAGCTAAGCCCTGTCTGTAAAACTGAGCCTATATGTTTAGATTTTGTATATTTAATTCAATTTTTTATAGACATATCCTATTTATGACATTTAATTTATAAGTACATAATATTATAATATATTATTAAATATATAATTAATATCATAAGTATATATATTACATTGTGATAAAAAAAATTATGGAATGTTGGACACTTCATGCATTGTACTTGCATATTACATCGCGAAGGGGGAGGGGCTATCAGATTCTGATTATTAATGACAAAATAACCTTATCAAATTCATACACTACATGGTTGAGTACATAAGTACATAGTGTATAAGTGTATAGTGCGTCATTTGGGATGCAGTTATATATTCAAATATATATATTTTTATAGATAGACTTTATATCATTATTATGACATATATAATATTAACAGTAATATTATTGATTATTTTTTAAATATCTAAATTACATAAATATTATATTTATGTGATTTCATATTATGAATACATAATATTATAATATAATTAAAATATATGAGATAAATATTAGTGGTGGGCCGTTATCGTCGTTAACGTGCTGCGTTAACGCGAGACTCTTATCGGGCGATAAAAAAAAATATCACCGTTAATCTATTCTCAAAGTTGGGTTGGGAGCTGGGTCTATACTACGCAAGCTATGATGACTTTCACCCTGATATTTTAGCGCGGATGTATACCTAGCCGAATTGCACTGTAGGGGGCGAGAACGAGTCTTCGAACTAGAGGCTCGCAGTCCGTGATGGACAGATTGTTAACGGCTGGTCTATGTGGTAATACAATCGGGCAGGACATCCAAACGCTCATCTATCATTCATCAACCTCAAATATGGCTTTTCATCTGAAAGATGTATGTAGTAGCAACTTTACATGGCCGCTCAATATGATGTTAACCGAGAGAAACGTGCGCTATTGAAGTGTTTGTGTGGAAGCGCGTTTGCGGCAGGACAGGCTCCGGTGCGCTCACTTGCTCTTAAAATCTCCGTCATTCTTGGTCATACAGATAAAAGTAGCCTAATACATCTTTCGAATCTGTAAAGACTCTACGTTTATGTGTGTGCACTCAGAATAACAACGAAACGTTGCGCTTTTAAGCAAACAGGATGTGCTTTAGGTCTCATGTGAACTTGAGCGAGAAAATCCGTCTTTGAAAAATATATCTATAGAGAGTGAAATGTCTAAAAAATAAAAATAGAAGACGTGTGTGTTAGCATGGATGATTTACATGAAATTGAATCTGTGCAACACTGTGCATAAGATGGCTTTCAGTTCAATATAATAACAAAAAATGACATTTTGGGTTTTTATTCAACTAATAAGGTGGGCACGCTGTGATCTGTACTATATTTTTACTGTAATTGACAGTTATCGGCAAAAAAAACAACAACACGGGAGTGGGAGGGAATGGGAGTCATTCTTCCGGGAGTGGAACGGGATTTTCCTCCAGTTTTTTTGTGGGATTGGGACGGGAAGAGATTAAAGTTTGTGATGCATTTTGGAAACAGGAGATGAGCCCCTGGTCTAATGCGCCACCTGGCTTGAGAAACCCGTTCTCAAAGACTTACTTTTAGTCATTATTTGGGTAGCACACATATTCTGAATGCCTTCGGCAGAATTCAAATGAGCCATTTTAATCTAGATTAATTCCAAAATTAATCTAGATTAATCTAGATTAAAAAAAAATAATCTATGCCCACCTCTAATAAATATACATATTATAATATATATTGTAAATACATAAATGACAAAGATATGTTAATTGATACATTTATAATATATTAAAGATTAACAGTACAATAAATGTGTTTACTTAAATGTATGTGCTATAGTCAGTACCGTGATGCTTAAGTGTTGTGTGTGGTTGCAAGTCTACAAATCACTAATGCGTTAATGATTATGTCCAAACAGGTTTTTCACACTTCCCCCTTCAGTAAGAACTGCTCATATAAACAGAGTTTTGAAAACGTCTCAGAGACTTTTAACTCATTTGCCTGTGTGTTTGTTAGAGTTTGCCCCTCATGGTCACCTCTAGCTCTGTGTGACTCTGTGTGTCTCTGTGTGACTCTGTGTGTCTCTGTGTGACTCTGTGTCTCTGTGCGTCTCTGTGCGTCTCTGTGTGACTCTGTGTGTCTCTGTGTGACTCTGTGTGTCTCTGTGTGACTCTGTGTGTCTCTGTGTGACTCTGTGTGTCTCTGTGTGTCTATGTGTGTCTCTGTCTGTGTGACTCTGTGTGTCTCTGTGTGACTCTGTGTGACTCTGTGTGACTCTGTGTGTCTCTGTGCGACTCTGTGTGTCTCTGTGCGTCTCTGTGTGACTCTGTGCGTCTCTGTGTGTCTCTGTGTGACTCTGTGTGACTCTGTGTGTCTCTGTGCGACTCTGTGTGTCTCTGTGTGACTCTGTGTGTCTCTGTGTGACTCTGTGTGACTATGTGTGACTCTGTGTGTCTCTGTGTGACTCTCTGGAACTCTGTGTGACTCTGTGTGACTCTGTGGGCGTGTGTGACTCTGTGTGTCTCTGTCTGTGTGTCTCTGTCTGTGTGACTCTGTGTGACTCTGTGTGACTCTGTGGGCGTGTGTGACTCTGTGTGACTCTGTGTGTCTCTGTCTGTGTGTCTCTGTGTCTCTGTGTGACTCTGTGTGACTCTGTGGGCGTGTGTGACTGTGCGCGTGAGTGTCTCTGTGTGTCTCTGTGTGACTCTGTGCGCGTGTGTGTCTCTGTGTGTCTCTGTGTGACTCTGTGTGTCTCTGTGCGTGTCTCTGTGTGTCTCTGTGTGACTCTGTGTGTCTCTGTCTGTGTGACTCTGTGTGTCTCTGTCTGTGTGACTCTGTGTGACTCTGTGTGTCTCTGTGTGTCTCTGTCTGTGTGTCTCTGTCTGTGTGACTCTGTGTGACTCTGTGCGCGTGTGTGAAGTGGCAGGAGATCTCGTGTGCAGTCTTTGCCCTGCGCTCTCCTCTGATTTTCTCCACATTGTAATTGCATTATCCCCTTTTTTATGCAGAATTGTTCTCTGGGGACTAATTGATGGAGACATGTTTAATTCATCAATCATCAGCATCAAATTTGACAATTAGTGATGATTGTTGAATTCTTGATGGAGATGAGGCATGGTTAGGGGCTTATTTTGTCTTTTTTTAGTACCAGCCAAGACAAAGAGAACAAAATAAAATCATAAATAACAAGAGTGTGACATTATGTCCTAAAAGAGTTGTTTTGGAGCAAGAGAATATTGGACTGTCGTTTCGTTTAGTTGATTTTGAGACATGTCCGCCTCAGATCGGATTGACTTCATCAAACACAAGATTTTCTGACTAAACGGCTAATAGACTTCAGATGACTGTGTATGAGAGAACTAGTTACAAAGATAATATACTATTTTATATATATTTATATTTAAATATTAGAATATCATTTTATGACATTTGTATTATTATATTAAAATATGATTTTTTTTAACTAGTTCTAAACTAGCTCTATCATGCAAACAGGGAGATATAGATATAGATATATTTTTTATGTTTGCATTGCATGTACGTTGATATATACAGTATATACAACATTATACTATATTATAATTTAAGCAGATCATTTATATATTTAAAAATTTTTAATTATATGCTAATAATTTAAGCTTTTATATATATATATATATATATATATATATATATATATATATAGTGTTGGTGAATCATCAGTTATAGCAGTTGCTGAATATATTTTATATCTTTATATATAATATAAATGTATTTTTTTACATTTCTTACAATTTTATTTTTAGATTACATATCTATATTTTAGTCTGCAGTGTCTTCATCATCAGTTAGTGGGTTATAACACATTTAAGTTCATTGCTTCAGGTTTTTATGAGCATTAAAGGAACATCATTGATACTCCAATGGGTTTATGAACACATAGTTCATAAGCAATTTGCTCCGAAACAATAATTACCTCTTCTGCAGGATGCCAATATCGTACGGCATTGATCCCAGTAATAGTGGCGTTCATTGGTGAGGGATCTAGTCAGGGGAAATATTATGACAGAATTAATAAAATCTTCTCTTCAACAATACTGGTGTGATTACATGTCTCCGAACAGACAAATATAAGAATAACCCTCTATTCTTTCAATTACTCACAAATTACTACTGATTGTGTCAAGGCGCTTTTTGCCAGGCGCCAAAGTAAACTGCGAAGAACAGACTCTTGTTAGCCTAATGTTTCCTAGCCATTAGCGAGAGTAATAAGTGTATCAAATTCACATAATCATGTCTAATTAGTATCAGTAATTATCTTGTTGGGTGCGAGAATATTAATCTTGCGGTCCCCATAGGGGAAGGGCGTCTCTTGCAGGGAGAGAGCGGTAGAGCTTCAACCTCACGCTGTGGAGTACTTGCTAAATTAGCATGCTCCAAATCAGCGCTGCCGAGGGAGGGGAGCGAAGGAAACGTGTCGGAGAAAAAGACAAAATTGCATAAAGCGAAAAACAACAGAGAAAAGTTTAGTCCCACTGTGAAATGCATTAGAGCCTAGTAAATAAAATATCAATGTTTTCTGTGTGCTTTTCAAGTTTTTTGTTGACGTGCATGTGGGTAAAACTTTTAAATGGATTTCAGGATACGTTTTACGTTAATGCTTAATCGTTCCGATGCATAGACAAAATCATGTATCTACTGTTTTTTTAAAGCCTCAGGAACAACCGAAGCATATAAACAGCACATTACAAAATGTAATTTTAGTAATGTTCTGTTTTTTTTATTTTAGTAAGAATAGGCTAACAGCAATATGAAACCAATTTGAAAATGAGCCGAGCGCAAACAATGTTGGATCTTAAAGAAGTAACAAGCAAGAAAAAGATATCCATCCGAACCTGACCTTGAGACTCCAATGTGCCTTAAATATGGAGATTTAAATATTAGCCGGCGTCTCTATCAAGCAGGGCACCAGTTTTTCAGGAACAGGAGGAAAAGACCCCATGCGACAGGGCCAGGCCAGTGAATCCGCTGATTGAAGCCAGGGAGGGCCGTCAGCACAGCCGCCGCCGGGAGAGATGGATGTGTCAGGCAGAGAGTGGGGGAGAGCTAATTACCGTTCCGAGTGTATCTTGTTAATTAAGGGCTAATTAGTGGCAGAAACGCAGAGGGAGCAGGGTAAGGAGACGGAGTGAGGCGCTGACTGCTCATGTAGCACGGAGAGACGAGCGTGGGCGATGAGATATGATATATATACGCAGAATCTTTACTGTTACTTCTTTAGTCCTGCATATAGTTGATACTTTATGGTTCTCATCTTGTCTATAGGAAAATGGTGGTTCTGAGATTATTTGCTGATTGGCTTCAGGTTTTAGTAATAACTAAAACAGAGTTTTAGCCTACTATAGTTTTCTTTTACTTGTACTATGGTAATTTTGACTTTTTGTGATGTAAAGTATGATTTACATTTACAGAAACCGAAGTAACCATGGAGTTTTTGGCAGAAACTGGTGGATTTCTGTTAAAGGGGAAGTTCACCCCAAAATTTTATTTCTGTCATTTACATGCCCTCATTTTGTTCCAAACCTGTATGAGTTTCTTTCTTCTGCTGAGCACAAAAGAAGATATTTGGGTGACCAAACACTGACGGTACCCATTGACTTCCATAGCATCTAGGAAAAAAATACTGTGGAAGTCAATGGCTACCCTCAACTATCCCTATAAATCGATTAGCTTATTATAAACTACAGTAATTCCTTGACATATTTTGTGGTGTCATGTAAATAGAAATACCATGGTTAATGAATATGTTAGTCATTTAGTACTACAGTAAACATTTACAATCAGCCGACGCATTTATATCAAAGTGACTTGTATGGCATTGTATTCAAGGTATACATTTGATCAATTCATGCATTCCCTGGGAATTGAATCCATGACCTTGGCATTGCTAGCGCTGTGCTCTAATGTTTGAGCTACAGGAATACTTGCATACATTGGAATATCATGGTACATAACTGTTTTGGCCTTATTGCCACATTTACTGATAAAGATAGAAGCGAGAATGGATCAGAAAAAAAAGTACAAAAGCAGTCACTGGAGCAGTACCCTTTTAGTAGTTGTTAATATTTACCATTTAGGCACTACTGTATACACTTGACGGGTACTTGTTTGTATCAAAAGCTGTCACTTGGACTGTACCTTTTCAAAAACTAAAGGGTGCATATTAGTAACTTAAAGTGTCATATTAGTACCTAAAGTGTACATATTAGTACCGTTTTAAAGGGCACTGCCCCAGTGATAATTTTTGTACCTTTTTTCTGAGTGTACTATACAAACTTTTGGGGCTAATATGTACATTTAAGGGGCTGTACTAAACACTTTAGGCACTGATATACACACAAAGGTCTGTGAGATGTGATTTGAATGTCTCTCTAACTGAATCTCTCTCTCTCCTCTCGTTTGTCAGGCACTCCTCACTCTAACAGCAGCAGTTCCCTGCAGTCCGGGGGCTCAGCCGGCGTGGCTTTGGGCACTAGTAAAGAGGGGATGCACCAGCGCTCGTTCTCGGTGTCCAGCGCAGAACAGTGGAGTGAAGCCGTTATCAGCACCACAGCAGGTCAGAGGAAAAGCCAAGAGACATGTTCTACCTCACTACAGATGCTTCCCTTTTTAATTTATTTCGCATATCAGTCTTATTAACTTTTAATTAGTTTAAAATTCAACCAGGTTTATTCTTTAAAGGTTTTTCGTATTGCTTTGATATTTACAGCAGATTTTAGGTCGCACTTCAGGATCATTGATAAGAGGATTATGCACCAGTTGTACCAAAACAGTACAATAACAAGCAATGAAAGCATCAATACCAGTGATTTTTAGGATATCATTTCTATATTAATACACCATGGTAACTGGCCAAAATACTTTAGTTTTTAGTATTTAGTCACAGTTGTGTAAACTTCAATGGAAAGTGAATGGAAACTATAACAAATATAACTTTGTCTTAATAGCAAATTAAAATCCATGATTATTGTTTATGATTTTAAAACCTATCAAGAGATTGATTACGTTGGTCAGAAAAGAGGAGAAATGTCAAATTTGCCATCACTTTTGAATTCGTTTTCTGTAATTTATTGCAAAGATAATAAAACACCAAGTATAGTGTTATAAATTTACAGTACAGGTCAAAAGTTTGAAAGCAGTGCTTTTCAACATTGATAATAATAGTAAATGTTTCTTGAGCAGCATATTAGAATGATTTCTGAAGATCATGTGACACTGAATACTGGAGTAATGATGCTGAAAATTCCGCTTTGCATCGCAGAATTAAATAACATTTGAAAATATATTCAAATAGAAAAACACTTATTTTAAATAGAAATGAAATTTCAGAATTTGTACAGAATTTTTCATCAAATTCAGCCACGATGAGAAGAAAAAATATTCAAAAACATTAAAAAGTATTACAGATCCCAAACTTTTGACTGGTAGTGTACATTACATCTTACATTACACATTACAAGAAACTGCTAGATTAACAATGGTAATAACTGTAAATGCATCATCACAGTCTATAAAAAAGTGAATTGTGAACAAAACCCACCCCAGCAAGCTTGCATTCAACTACCTCTATTTTGAGTGCAACGCCCACGTCTCAAGATCCAATCAACATCCGATGCAATAGAACCAAGGCCCCGCCCTACATTATTTTGGTTTTCCAATAATTAGACTCCAATGAACTAAATTATATGAATAAACATATACACAATAAGTAATAAAATATCCATTTCATCTCAATTTTAAACCAGTCAGGATAATTCAGCAGCTGCTCTTTGTTTGCGACAAACTAAAGGTTTTTAATCTGTTAGTCTATTAGTTGTAGTAACTATAGAAACTATGGAGCTTTTGTTTATTACTTGTATCAGTGGTTTTGCTTGTTAACAAGCCAATCGCTAATCAGGATAATTTGATAATTACGGCTTTTTAATGGCAACTCTGGGCCACCAACTGAAATAGTCTCTCCAGAGCAGAGCTGAGAGAGAGGAGCGAGAGAGAGAGAGAGAGAGAGATAGAGAGAGAGCAGAGAGAGAGAGAGAGAGAGAGAGAGAGAGAGAGAGAGAGAGAGAGAGAGAGAAGAGAGAGAGTCTATCTCTCTCTCTCTCTATCGCTCTCTCTGCTCTATCTTCCTCTCCTCTCTCGTCTCTCTCTCTCTCT
>QVTF01007092.1:0-26362 GCA_003573665.1 Oxygymnocypris stewartii | reverse complement strand
GAGTTCGCTTTGACCTGTTTTCCTCATGATATCGGTTTGGTAAAGTTTGGAGCGTGTGCAGTGCTGCGGTGGAAGTTGGTTGTAGTTTTCTCCATTTCGTTCTTCATACCTCGTTAACTCCGTTAGCTGGATTTGATTGTTGATGATTTGGCATGATCATGGATTGGTTGGTTCTTCGAAGCTCATCCTGGACTTGTCATAGCAACAGGTCCATCAGTTTAAACCTGCTCGGGAGCAGCCCCTTATTTCATATAAACACGATTAGATCGTATCTTTATAGGTGGAATTGATGCTTAAAATCTGTCCCCTACTGATCCAGGGACAATAATAAAAACATTGAAAGTAGCATAATGTTGCATAAAATCTAAATAAAATGCATAATGTTGCATAAAATAGAAATAAAATTAAATACATGATGTTGCATAATGCATAAAATAGCATAATGCATAATAGCACAATGTTGTATAGTGTATAATATAGCCAGTTTTCCTCATAGAAAGTTTTATTAGTGATTAAATAATTACTTTATAATTGTATTGGGGTCTTACACACATGCTATACAGTTAATCTGAGCTGTGCATTCATTTGAGTGGTGACAGATATTATGGGATGGGCTTGATGAGCGCCGGAGAAACTTGAATTAATGCTGTCACATAAGAAATCTGCTTCAAAGATATTCAATGAATTGCTAATTACAACATTTAAATAAACATTTAAAGTCTGTACACAGACTAGAAATCATGAATATAAATAGGCCTAATTGGTAATCATGTAAAAAAAATACAAAATGAGAAACTGCACATTTCATTTCTCTATTATGATTATTTATTTTGTTTCTTTAGCCATAGAAGAATCAGGTTTGGTTCCCCAAAGAACCGTTCAGCGATCAACCATTGTTCTTAGTGTGAAGAACATTTGAATAATCTCAAGAACCTTTTTCTTCTGTGAAGAACGTTTGTGGAAGGAAAAGGTCCCATTGATGATACAAGTTTTATGTGTAACCATTAAAGCCAATAAAGAAACGTTATTTTTATGAGTGTAGCAATAGTAGACTACAATAAAAAATGAAATGAACTCTGGAAACAACATGTTTTTATAAGAGAGGTCCCCAAATATTTGACGACAGTGTCACAAATAAACCGAATTGAGTGTTATGTATATTTAGTTGCAGTGTAAATAAATCTCATTAACTTTGATTGAATTGTTGTAGTATTTATGGCTGCACAATTAATCACATTTCTTATGTATACCACAATCACGTAATTGTTCAAAGCAGCAATTAATCGTTCAAAATGTTATCTGTGTGCTGTTCTTTTCTTTCTACATGTTATCTGAAGGGTTTTCGTTTTAGTATAGCATTATAATACCATGCATATGTTTACTTTTTTATTTAAAGAAAAAAACAATACAATATACAGTATAGTTCACATTTGAAGTTTTTCCAGGAAGTGTTTTCAGCTTGTTTATTTCCATCTAAAAATATGGCATACGGTTGTTTCAAACAATGGTATAAACATCATTTAATGTAAATTGTGTGATTGTAAATGATAATCGCAATTCAATTTCAAGGGAATAATCGACAATATGATTTTTCTCATAATCGTGCAGCCCTAGTATTGCATTTCATATTTTTCTTACACAATATAAAGGGCTTTCAATGCATTCAAATGTAAAGCAGCGGACTTTAGGGTTTTGTGGATTCATATTTTTGGGGTATTAAGTCACATCTGATCAATGTGATTTCTGAGATGCATCTAGCTCCGTGTGTGCTGTGTGAAGTCCATGTGTTTGGACCATGTGTGGGATCAATGCGGATCTCTTCATTTACACTGAGGCTTTGCTGTTCGGGTCTGTTCTGGTCTGTTCTGGTCTGGTCTGGAGGTGTGTGGTAACTCTTCAGGTTCAGATGCACAGTTACTCCTGATGCGAGGTTCAGTCTTAAAAACATATTCTCTCTGTGTTAGCGGTCTTGTTGAAAAGCCTGGCACTAAATACAGTTCTCTAAGTGCTGGGCGATGGAAAGTTCATGGAGGCTAAACATAGAAAACACACTTTCACTTTCTGTGCACTTCCTCATCATCACCTCACAGGTGAGACGCAGCGCGTGTTACTGCCATAAAAGGCGCTTTGTGCCGCGTTTAAAGGAGGCGTGTTTGGAGGCTTGGAAACTATGTGGAAGTTTGTGTAGATAACAAGTGCAATAAACGCTGATATGGAATATCTATGTTCATATTATCATTGATTCATAAATGTGTCAGCTTTCTGCATGTTAGTCTGTTTTTGGCTTGTAATCCAAAGAGAAAAGACTTTTCAAATTAAAGTATTCATTAGTTTTTTTAGATGCCAATTTTTTTAAATATAGAGCTTTGGTTCCAATAAAGTGCACAATTCATAATTACATTAAATTAATACATGAACTCTGTTCAACTGGTTTCTTAACTCCAATATAACTTGAGTGTAATTGTTATAAAGGTGTATTTTTTCAATATACAGTATAATAAAGTTTGTTCTCATTGTATAATTTTTTTTGAAGTTGTAAATAAAATAATGATTAATAGAAAGTATGATTTACAAAGAGAATTTTTCTATGGTATTATGGGTACAATAATGAACAATAAAATCAGAGGCAGACGCTTAAAATTGTCATTTAATTTGATTAAAAAACAACAATTGGGCAAAAAGTTGTGTGTGTATACATATGTTTCAAATGTTTGCCTAGTTGTAATTATTATTCTGATTATTATTTTGACATCAAATGTTTGCCCAGTTGTAATATTTGTAATATACGGGCACAGGGTCTCAGGAGGGGTCTGAAGAGAGACTATTGTGATTATAGTGAAATGTATCCCGGTGGGGCGGTAACCAAACACTGCGAGCGCTTCTTTGCTATTGCTCTACTGATACAGATGCTCGTATACACTGTTATTGGACGCAGGTGCGTTGAAAGTTTGTTTAGAACACAGACAGCGATGAACGTGCGCGCTTTGGCCTTCGTGAGGGCAGCGCGGCCACGTACAACAGTCCCCGAGACTTCCGCCCACTCTCGCCGCTTCGTGTGTGAGCGTGGCGTGAAGCTCACAGAGTTTGTGTCTCGCTCAGGTAAGAGCTGAACTTCTTAAGGTCGTGTCTCCTCTGAGAACCGCGTTTCATTCACTGATACACTGTTGCGCGCGAGTGGAATGTTGCTCGTTACATTGTTAGCGCTCATCGGGAAGTTTAGAACGTTCATCAACTGTTCAAGTGTGGCTGTTCAGACGCGAGTTAAACCGCTTCTCGTTTTAAATGGAATGATAGTATGTCTTGCTATCTTTGACGTGTCTCGTGAGAGTTCGTGTTGAGTGAGTGTTTGCAGGAGTGGAACAAAATCAGAGGGTGTGTTTCAAACGAATCTCTGACTCTTGCATTCAGGTAAGCTGTCATGTTTGTAAAGAAAAGCTTCACCGGGGGCGGGGCCTTTTAAAAGGTTCTGAGGCGCGGGTTGCGCGCTTCTGATGAGCGCACGCACACATCCTCTCACTCTGCGCGCGAGCTCGCATCCTCTGGCTTCTTATGTTAATATTGTGAAAATATTTCTTCTGCTTTCTATTTGAACACATTTTAAAATGTAATTCAGCATCATTACTACTACTCCAGTCTTCAGTGTTACATGATCTTCAGAAATCATTCTGATTTGCTGCTCAAACTTTATCTATCTTTATTGTCAATATTTAAAACAGTTGAGTAAATATTTTCAGGATTCTTTGATGAAATAAAAAGGATCCAAAGATCATCATTTATCTGAAATAAAAAGCTTTTGTAACATTATGCACTATACCAGTCAAAAGCTTAGTATTATTAATATTTTTTTGCGGGAAAATACATTTTAGAAAAATATACTTTTATTTAGCAGGATGCTTTAAATTGACTAAAAGTGATGATAAAGACATTTATAATATTACAAAAGATTTCTATTTCAGATAAATTCTGGTTCCTTCTGACCTTTTATTCATCAAAAAAACATGAAAAAAATTTTCTTGCTATTTTCAACATCATAATATAATTATTTTTTTGCAGCAAACCAGAATTATTTCTGACTGGAGTAAAAGTTACTTTAAAAGTTAACTTTATTATTAAAAAGCCTACCCCTACCCAATACTTTATTCAACTTTTTATTATTTCCTATGTTTTATGTAAATAGACACATGACTTAATCTGACACTTTTTCTTTGATGATGAATCAGCCAGGGCCAACGGGCGCTGGATGGACGGCCATTCTGGACTTCTCCAGAACGTCCAGATGGCCATCCGCCCGTGTTGTGTTGTGTGTGTTGGTGTGTGTGTGTGTGTACACACACACACACACACACACTCTCTCACTGGCCACTTTATTAGGTACAGCTTGCTAGTACTGGGTTGGACCCCTTTTGTCTCAGAGCTGTCTAATTCTTCGTGGCATAGATTCACAAGGTGTTGGAAAACATTCCTCACGAGATTTGGGGTCATATTGACATATAGCATCACGCAGTTGCTGCAGATTTGTCGTCTACACATCCATGATGTGAATCTCTCGTTCCACCACATCCCAAAGGTGCTCTATTGGATGAGATCTGGAGACTGTGGAGGCCATTTGAGTAAAGTGAACTCATGTGATGTTCAAGAAACCAGTCTGAGATAATTTGATCTTTGTGACATGGTGTAGTATCCTGCTGGAAGTACATCAGAAGATGGTACACTGTGGTCATAAAGCAGTGGTCTCAAACTCGATTCCTGGAGGGCCACAGCTCTACAGAGTTTAGCTCCAAATCACACCTGCTTGGAAGTTTCTAGTGATCCTGAAGACCTTGATTAGCTGGATCCGGTGAGTTTGATTAGGGTTGGAGCTAAACTGTGCAGAGCTGTGGTGAGTTTGAGAACACTGTCATAAAGGGATGGACATGGTCAGCAACGATACTCAAGTTGGCTGTGGCGTAGGGCTGTGCAATTAATCGAAATTCAGTTTCGATTTCGGCCTCCAACGATTATGAAAATACTGTAATTGAGATAAAACGATCATTGTGCCCCATTCCGCCCCCTTTCCAGCGGTGCTCTTGTGTTCCTCCATAAAAGGCCAATTTCATGTGCAAATCATGTAATGAGACTTTAGTAAAACGGGACGTGCTTGATTTTATTTGAGTTGATGTATTTTTGTTTTTAAAAGCAATCCTCAGGAAGATTACTGTGTATGCGCTCAGAGACAGAACACAACACAGACATGTAAAGTCATCTTTTAGCGCCTAAACGCTCAAATACACACAAAAATGTGTCAAAATGCGGCACTTAGTGATTATTCATGTAAACCCTCGTCGGTTATGTTATAAATTAACGTAAAGAGTTGAGGATGAAAATATGCGTGTAACAGTATATTGGATCCGTGCGGATCTTAAAGAGACAGCGTGCTATATTCCTGCTCTGACTGTGTGCTTTATATTAATAATCAAACAACAAAAGACCAATTCAAAATCACTCTCTGCTCTTGACTGAAGGACTTTTGTAGATTTAATAAGATACAGGACGTTTTAATTCTTACAGTGAAAACTGCTGTTTTATTTTACATTAGATTATTCAACCTCTCTAGAAGGCTGTTAAATGAAGACTTAAGACTTGCATTAAAAAAACGTAAAGCACAGTTAGTTTCATCTGTATCTTTTTTTTTGTAAATCATTTGCTTTTTTATTACTGCCATTTTCCTTTGCTTTTTTTTATTACTGGTAGTTAAATTATTTCCAATAATTTGAAGGACCTTTTTTTTGCTAATATTAGTTTCTCTGGTATTCTGCTGTGGTTTTGAGAACCGTGACATTTCGCTGGTCTCTAAAATGTAGATGTTATAGCAACCTTATTTACAGAAAATATATATTTGATACATATCACTCTTTAAATTAAATCTTTCACATAAAGTTCTGGTCATATGGCCCACTAATAATCATTTTAAATAATCGTGATTACAATTTTGACCAATAGTCGTGATTATGACCAATTTTTTGTCATAATCGAGCAGCCCTACTGTGGCGTTTAAACGATGCTCAATTGGTACTAAAGCGCCCAAAGTGTGCCAAGAAAATACCCCCCACACATTACACCACCACCAGCAGCCTGAACCGTTGAGACAAGGCAGATGATCCATGCTTTCATGTTCTTTACACCAAATTCTGACCCTACATCTGAATGTAGCAGAAATCAAGACTCATCAGACCAGGCAACGTTTTTCAATCTTCTATTGTCCAGTTTTGGTGTCTGTGTGAATTGTATCCTCCGTGTGCTGTTCTTATCTGACCGGAGCGGCACCCGGTGTGGTCTTCTGCTGCTGGAGCACATCTGCTTCAGGGTTCGATGTGTTGGGTGTTCAGAGATGGTGTTCTGCAGATCTTGGTTGTAACGAGTGGTTATTTGAGTTACTGTTGTCTTTCAATCATCTCTAACCAGTCTGTCCATTCTCCTCTGACCTCTGACATCAACAAGACATGTTCATCCACACAACTGCCGCTCACTGGATATTTTCTATTTTTCAGATCATTCTCTGTAAACCCTAGAGATGGTTGTTCATGAAAATCCCAGTAGATCAGCAGTTTGTGAAATACTCAGACCGGCCCGTCTGCACCAACAACCATTCCACGTTCAGTCACTTAAATCCCCTTTCTTCCCCGTTCTGATGCTCGGTTTGAACTCCAGCAAGTCGTCTTCACCACATCTAGATGCCTAAATGCATTGAGTCGCTGCCATGTGATTGACTGATTAGAAATTTGTGTTACCAAGCAATTTAACAGGTGCACCTAATAAAGTGGCCAGGGTGTGTGTGTGTGTGTGTGTGTGTGTGTGTCAAGGTCATTTCAGTAGGTAAGAGCAGGAACTCCATGGGTGTGTTCATGAGCACATACAAACACACAGTGCTTTACACTGGATCATTAATGCGTGGTGTGTGTGTGTGTGTGTGTGTGTTGAGAGCACATGACAGTAACAGACTGCACTGATAACATGAGTGTTTTTTTCTATTTGTATGTGTTCGGACCTGTTTGCTCAACTATGTCTTAGACTCAACGTTTTTTCTATCAAATTTAGCAGGAAAAACACAAATGCTGAATATTCCAGAGAAAGAGTTGAGAGAGAACTGAAAACTAATATTTTGTCATTCTGCAGCTGTGTGTGTGTGTGTATATTTATATACACACGCATGTATATATTATATACATGCATACACGCATACAAATGTTTGGGATCAGTTTTAAAGTTTTTTTTCTTTTTATATTTCTTTTATATTCTATATTTTATATTTCTTTTCATATTTTAAAAAAAATATGTATTTTCTGCTCATTAAGGATACATTTATTTGATTTATTTGAGCAAAAAACAGAAGAAGGAAAAAAAAACAGAAATTTTGTGAAATATTTGACCATATTAAAATGGTTTCTGTTTTAATATATACTTTAAAAGATCAGAAATCTTAATATTAGAAATCATTCTAATATGCTGATTAACTTTATATTTTTTTGGAACATGTGATACTTCGTCTCACGATTATTTCATGCGTGAAATGTTTGGGTGCAGTATTGTTTTAGAGATAATGTTCTTATTCAGGCAAGAATGTGTTAAATTGATAAAAAGGGAGGGTAACTACTGGTTACAAAAGATTTCTATTTTTCTATTCTTCTGTTCTTCTTGACATTTAAACCGCCCTCACTTATCATCACGTGTTTGGTTTAAGTTTAGTGAACACTTGTCATTGGCTGATTTCTGATCTGTTTTCTTGCAGAGTTGTGTCTCGTGAGCTGTCACTGAGTCGGCGGTGAGGAGAGCTGGCGGAGCTGTAGCAGAGACTAAATCAAAGCACATCTGCCGAGAAATGGTGAGTCTGGGGAGAGTTACTGTGTGTCACACAGTGCAATAACCTGCTTTTTCTTCTGATCTGGGTTAGAAAGATGAGATTTGAGAACTGTTTCTGTGAGATTCATCCAAACTTTTATCGTTTACTGTAGAGATCGACCGATAGATCGGTTTACCGATATTTAAGCATTTTACCATAGATCGGAGTATCGGTTTAGAAAAAAAACCGATAACCCATATTTTTTTTTAATTTAATTTTTTTGTCACATACCAGATTATACAGAGTATAACCAGCAGTGAAATGTGTTCTCTGCATTTCACACACACTTGGAGCAGTGGACGTACACACACACACACACACACACACACACACACACACCTGTGAGCAGTGGAACGGACACACACACACACACAGCACTTGGAGCAGTGGACGGACACACACACACACACACACACACACACACCGGCACTGTTCACTCACCAGTTTGAGTATAGTTCTGTGTAAATAGATAAACCGCACTGTCAGCAGTTTTCATAATTTAGAATGACAAAAACATTTTAATAATTCTGATAAAACAGTTAAGAAATGCAATAAAATACGATGTTTTGTTGTTATAAAGCTTATTTCAATATTCCAGAGAATATTATTCAGTGAATTATTATTCACTCTTAGTCTATTAAACAGCGTTTAAACCTAAAACTGTAGTTTAAGATGAAGCTGATATGAATTCTGTCCTTTATTTTCTCCATTTGAATACATTAGACATTCTTTTGCTTATTGTTAATATCAGTGTTGCTGATGATGCTTTTTATAAATAAAAATGTTTTTATTGTTGTAAATTTGAAGATTAAATTTGACATGAAAATGTTAATTTCAACAGTTGTTTGTTGTTGTAAGACGACTGAAAGAAGGAAAAACCAAAGCGAAGAATGGACTTACTTCAGTTATTTATTCACTTTATAACAGTAAATAAATATCGGTTCTGAATATCGGTTATCGGGAACATAAACGTACAAACAATCGGTATCGGTTATAAAAAATCAATATCGGTCGATCACTAGTTTACTGTGCTTTTGCTGACTGAGGGTCAATCTGAACGGTTTATCTGGTTTGATACATTTAGTGTGCTTCAAAGAGTGTACGGGCGTGTGTTCAGCGCTGTGGTCTCAGTGCATGCTAAAGAAAACGCCCTTCGGCTGGACGACATCTATCTCCTTTATGAAGCAATCCTTTCATTATTACAGATCAGAGACTGATGCGTGTCTGTCTGTAGATCGCATGTTGTGCTTCATGTGTTTGTCATGAGTGTTATTAACCGTCATGATGGTCTCTTCCCAGAAAACTACGTTGTAAGGGTGAACAGATGTTGGGAAGATCTTTAATGTTTGCAGGTATTTGTCTGAAGAAAGCTCGGGGAATGCCGATGCCTCTTAAAACACTGATAGATACATTGACTTGGAGTTTTTATTGGAAAAAGTCCAGTTTGAGGTTAATTATATCTGACCTGTTGAGCAAAGGTTGTTTGAGTCTGAGGCCGACGTTTTACTGCAGTTCCCCACATGTTTAACAATCGTCTCTAACTATAAGCAGCGTCAGCATTAGAGGTATCTAGACCATGTTTGGCTGTAGTTTTAGTATGTTTTGACATAATCGGAGATTCTGCAGGTCTTAAAAAGTCGCTCATTTACAAATAAAAGCCTCTAGCAGAGGAGCAGAAAGTCTTGAATTAATTTACATTTTGCATGTACTGAAAACAAGAATATCTTGCTCTGTATTTTTGTCTTGTTTTCTAGCACAAATATCTAAACCTCCTGAAATCAAGACATATTTACTTGAGAAGCAGAATGAATTCAGATGAGAAGTCTTGTTTTCTGATACATTGATCTAAATGAAGTGAGTTTATGATGAGAGCAGAACAAATCTGTCCGTGGGGTATGAAAACTTTAGTTTTTGTTTTAATCATAAACTCATTTCATTTAGATCAGTTTGTCAAAAAGTATCGTTAACTAAAACCATAATTTTTCACGTGAAATAAAATTAACATCAACTAAAGTAATATAAATTACAAAAACTTTTTTTCATTATGAATACTTGCCAAGGCACTAATTCTCATTTGTTTAGCTTAGCTTGAAGTACTAAAATAGCTCAAACTAAAGCAAATAAATACATTTAATAAAAACTATATAGAAATATTAAAAAACAGAAATGACAAAAAACTACGTTTTTAAAAACTTTAATATTAATGTGAAAACAGATATAAATATATTATCGAAAAGTAACCACGATCTATTTCATAATATTAGCACAAAGTATAATACTAAATAACACTGGTGCATTTATTAGTCAAAACTAAATGACTAAACTTTCATATTGAAGGTTGATTCATGTGATCAGAATATTGTATAATCTGGTTTAGAACCGGTTTCTCCTGATGAGACGCAGTAACAACAGTTCTGTCTTGTATTTAGTGCGTGTTTCTTGTGCTGTAAAGACACACTGAGCGTGAAGCCGTGGGTTTTTCATGATGATGTGTGAATGAACGTGTCCCCTCGACACTCATTAAACAGACCAAGCACAGCCTGTGCCTCGTCCTCCTCAGGACCGTTCGTAAACCTCGTAAAAGTCCAACAGCTGCTCATCGTATCATCTCATTTACACTAAACCAGAACCGGAGCTCTGCAGGCGCTCTTTTCCTGCTTTTCTGCCGGCCCTTAAAGAGGCTTAACGACGCTCATACGACGTCTTAAATAGTGTAACACAGTCTTTATTTTTAAGAGGTCTTGAATGCGAGGATGGAAAAATAGATAATGTGGTACAGATGTTTGGACAAGTTCAGAAAGACTGTGATTCGTTTAAATACATGTGAGCTCTGCACATTTCAAAGTCAAAAACATGGCACAGTTTTGCAATTAGTGAATATTGTGCATTTATGCCTAACATGTATGCATCTTTGATAAATGATGTTATGATTTTTATATTATAATATGTTGCAGATGGTCGTAAGATGCATATTTCATGTCATGTTTTTTAATGAGCAGCTAGAAGTAGAAAGCATAGACATTTCACAAGAGTCTCGGTGTATTTTGGGCTTGTTTATGATAAAAAAAAATCTAATTTAGTTATTATTGGTATTTGATTCCTACATTTCTCATCTTTGAATGAGCAGCTGGAAGTAGCAAAGCATACATATTTCAAAATAAAAGTCTCTGTGTATTTCATTTATTTATTAGACTTTTCTTTGGTTATTCTTGTTATATTCAGTGGTGGCATATGTGTGCAGAAAAGGGTCTTTAAAGTCTTACGTTCGTTTCAGAAGCGCTGTGGTAAGTATTGGTGTGTGATTAGACGGGAACTGATGACACTCTGATGCCTTCTCACCGTTGCGGCTCATATTGTGTCGTGTCTTTAATTGTGTGCGGAGCAAAGTGGCTGTAAAATGTTGCTGTGAAGGTGTTCTGGTTGATGGAAACATGTGGTTTGCATGTTTCCATTCAGTATCTGAGCTGTTATGTGACCCTGGACCACAAACCAGTCAATGTTTGAGATTATATACATCTGGAAAGCTAAATAATTTTCCATTGATGTATGGTTTATGATAGGACAATATTTGGCTGAGATGCAACTATTTAAATCTGGAATCTGAGTATGCAAAAAAATCTAAATATTGAAGAAATCAAATGATTGTCCTAAATGAAGTCCTTAGCAATGCATATTACTAATCAATAATGAGTTTTGATATATTTACGGTACCGTAGGACATTTAATAAATATCTTCATGGAACATGCCTTTCAACTTAATATTCTAAATATTCTAATTTATGATTTTTTTCATAAATAAAAAATTATAATTTTGACCCATACTATTGCTACAAATATACCGTGCTACTTAGGACTGATTTTGTGCTCCAGGGTCCACATATAATAATCAACATTGTGTCATTTTTGACACCTTTCAGTGGAGTTTGGATTGAATTGGCCCTACACACAGGAAGTTGATAGTAATTTGAATTGGAAGGACAGGAAGTTGATTTATTGACTAGTAAGTAATGTACTAGACCAACACCGTTACCAAAGTTGTTCTGTTTTGTTTCCTAGTGTTACTTTATTGTTAGTGTGTTGTTGTTGTTATAGTTTTTATTAATATGTTTGAATTAGCATTTTCATATTTAAATTTAAATGGCATTGTAGGGTTTTAAAAATGTGTATGAGCTTTTGTATTTTTTGTTACAAAAATATTTCTTAATTTATCAAATGTATTATTATTAATTATTTTTACAAAATAAAATAAAAGATTACCCTAACCCTTATTTTTATAAAAATAATTGTTGTATTTATTATTAATTATTTTTACAAATAATAAAAGATTACCCTAACCCTTATTTTTATAAAAATAAAAATATTTCTTAATTTTATTTTTATTTAATTTTCAGGATTGTTTCACAGAATCTTAAATTAATTTAATTTCAATTAAGTTGATTATTAAGAATTTAAATGTATACATTTTAGTGTTTAGTATCTTCTGCTCCGTTGTGACATCTTATCGGTAATTCATATATAAAAATAAAATGTATTGTTAAAAACTACACTTACAGCAGTAAAATATATTTTGTAGATTTTTTTGTTAGAAATGAATTCTACACTTTTGAAATTGATATTTGAATTATAAATCTGTATCTTTTTCCAAAGTCATTTCTCGTTCAGATTTGGAAAAAGCCCTCGTTCAGGTGAGTTTTCCAGCAGGTGTGTGTGTGTCTACATTCATTCACACACACCCAGAAAACAAGCGACTGTTTCGCTCCGTTTCACTCACAGACGACAATGAGGATCTTTCTTTACCTTGTTTTGGTCTGTGAATAATGGCCCGTGTGAAGGGGGGGGTAGGTCACATGATGTCAGGCTCTGAGCTCACCTGTATGCATCCTTCATATAAAAACATCTGCGTGTTCAGATTCAGTGCTAAACAATCTGGGCTGAGCTGTTTTATGGCTCAAGGAGCTTCAGGCAAACACTCGGAGACTCAGTTACAGTGAAATTTAGATCTACATCAATCGTTTGTTATATAGCCAACAATGAAAGTTTTGAAAGAGGTATACATTTACTATTTCTTTGTAATAATAATAATATAAAATATATATATTTTTATATATTTTATAGATTATTTTAAATTTTGTATAATAACAAAAATATTTAATTTCTTAATAATTTTTTTTAAAATTAAATAGAATTTCTTATTACATAAATTCTTATAAATGTTATGTTTGTTTTTTATGGTTTACATGTGTTTATATATATATATATATATATATATATATAGAATAGAAATTCCTCTAGAAAGTTGTTTGTTTCTCTCTTTCTGCTCACGTAGAGTCATTAAGTACAGTAATGACCTGGGGCGGATTCACAAAAATATTCTTAAGAAATAAGTTAAGACATTTCTTAAGATAAATTCCACGAAGATCGTGAGAATGTTCTTAAGTGCAATTCTTGAAACATTAAGTTCTCAAATATATTCTTAAGAACATCTTAATTTTTTTTCTTAAGAAGAAAAGAATAAAATGTCTTTATCTGAGTGAATAACATGAACGCACTGATTAACTCACCCTTTATTGTGTTTTTGCGCTTCCTGCAGATTAGCTCATAATCATAATAAGCACGCGCACTTTTATCTCGCGACTTTGACTGTCGCTCAGCTTCATGTTTTAATACGGCGTGTTTTCATTTCATCTGTTTCATTCATTTTTGTGCTGTTTTTGCGCTCTCTTCTTAGTGAACGCTTTCCGCTATGAGTCTCCGTGCTGCTATAGCAATCGCGTCGTGTGTATCGGCACATTCATATGCGCTGCATACTGCCAAAGATTATGTCGTATTTTTAAGTTAACATAAAAGCGTCCAATTAAAGCTCCCTATCTGAGAGTTGCGACTGAGTTTTGAAGTCAGCTAAAAGTAGCGTCACACAGGATAATCATGACCGATAATTGTTTACATTATCATCCCTGTCCCTTCAGAAAACTCGTGCACATCCCTATTAATAGTCCTACTGTGTATTATATGTAGCCAATGTTGTTGAAATGCTTAAATATATCAATTAATTTGAAATAACCTAAAACATTTATTAAATCATCTTACTGTTTGGGATTTAAGACAAGTCTGGGGCTGTCCTAGATTTAAGAAGTTATTTACGATGATTTTTAAGAAGATTCTTTCCAAGAATTTGAATTCTTCTTAAGTTTTGTCTTAAGAACAATATGAATGTTCTTAAGAAGAATTGTTGTGAATACAAAATATTTTTAACTTTTGTCTTAAGATGGCAGTTAAGAAAGCATTTCTTCAGAATGTCTTGTGACTCCGTCACTTGTCATCTTAATTTATCGTTATGTATTACCCAATGTTGGATATGACTCAGTGTCTGATGCTGTTGTATCTTGATGAATGATTATGACAGTGGTTGTTTACTGTAGACTAATGTGTTCTGATGGCTCATGTAGTTAAATCGAGTGAGTTGTTTGTGATGGTGTTGTAGATTTTCCTTCTTTATGGCTCTATGTCATGCATTTGTGTGACGTGCACAGCTGGTTTCGAGGGGAGCGACGTGTGTGTGAGACGTGAGGTGTGTGTTGTGCTGAGTTGGTCTGTAGCAGGGTGTCCTCCTTTCCTAAAAATAGGTGTCTAGGAGTCATAAGGCCACGTCTGCAGTGAATCACCGTCCATCAGCTCCAGCAGTCTTCTCTATGAACGTGTGAACTAGAGGCTGGCATTTTTTCGGGAATCCCGCGGGATGGGAAACAAAATCGCTACGAATCACGTGATTGGGACGGGAGAGGAAAAAATTTAATCGGGAGTGGGCGGAACCGGGAATAGTAATGATACCCAACTTTACACACAAATATACCTTTTATATAAATAAACTATAAACTGTATATTTTAATTCTGAACTCAATTCTAGTTGCCCTGTCTCTTTATGCTCTCCTCCTGTTTGCTGGTGTGGCTGGTTAAGTGAATGACGCAGTCCGTGATGGACAGATTGTTAACGGCTGGTCTATGTGGTAATACAATCGGGCAGGACATCCAAACGCTCACCTATCATTCATCAACCTCAAATATGGCTTTTCATCTGAAAGATGTATGTAGTAGCAACTTTACATGGCCGCTCAATATGATGTTAACCTAGAGAAACGTGCGCTATTGAAGTGTTTGTGTGGAAGCGCGTTTGCTGCAGGACAGGCTCCGGTGCGTTCACTTGCTCTTAAAATCTCCGTCATTCTTGGTCATACAGATAAAAGTAGCCTAATACATCTTTCGAATCTGTAAAGACTCTACGTTTATTTGTGTGCACTCAGAATAACAACGAAACGTTGCGCTTTTAAGCAAACAGGATGCGCTTTAGGTCTCATGTGAACTTGAGCTAGAAACTTCGAAACTCCGTCTTTGAAAAATATATCTATATGTAACACCCCCTCCCGGGTCCACACCACCTTCTTGCTCCGAGCGGGTCGCGAACCCGGGATTCTGGCGCGGGAGGCGGGCGCTCTAACAAGGAACGCCAAAGGTTACAGTCGCTAGAGCGCCTCTTTTTGAGGTCAGGGGAGTGAGGTTTACACACTGGCATACATCCGTTACATATAGAGAGTGAAATTTACATGGATGATTTACATGAAATTTAATCTGTGCAACACTGTGCATAAGATTGCTTTCAGTTCAATATAATAACAAAAAAATATTTTTTATTCAACTAATAAGGTGGGCACGCTGTGATCTGTAGGCCTACTATATTTTTACTGTAACTGACAGATTTCGGCGCAAAAAAAAACTCGACACGGGAGTGGGAGGGAATGGGAGTCATTCTTCCGGGAGTGGAACGGGACGGGATTTTCCCCCAGTTGTTTCATGGGATTGGATGGGAAGAGATAAATTTTGTTGGAGTGGGACGGGAGAGGTTTGAGAATTCACTCCTGTGTCACCCTCTAGTGTGAACGCACACTTGTAAAGGTGCAAACTACAACCCCTCCCCCCCCCCCCAATAAAAATTGCCTTGATCTTTTGACATATAAGGGGTCATCTGGGGGTCATATAGAATGTTTTTTTTTTTAGTATGTTTCAGAATTAAAAACTTTCATGTTAATCTAAAAACAGCTTATATTGAAGGCAAGCTGTTAAAATGTCAGCTTTTGGAATGTGTCACTTATGACATCATAGTGCGATGAAAGCCCGCCTCTACAGAATCAGGTTAACGCCTACTTCCTCTATAGCCACGCCCACTGATTTGTGCATGTAGTAGGTAAATAAAGAGAGGCTAACACAGGCTTTCTCCGCAGTCAAACAATAAAGATAACTCCGAGGATAACAAGACGCTGTGCAGGCCAAGTTCTGGAAAAACAAAACCTTCCTTCCTTGCATTAGATGAACTTTATTTTGAATAAGTTCCAGATTGCGTCAATAAGTACCTGGTCATTAATTTTACCACAGACTCATTTTTAAACAAGACACAATTCGACACTAGATTTTCAGAAAGATTGAAACTAAAAGACGATGCTGTGTGGACTATTAGATTCGACGGCAATGTCTCGACACAAGTGTTTTTATCATGTCTCCCTATTATTACAGATCGCTTGATATGTACTGAGTATTTATTCATTCGTAGCCAATCAAAGCAGTGGACGTTTACTTTACAAGTCTAAATCTTATGCATAAATCTAGTTAACTGTGCATATTTATGTGCCTCTAGAAGTTGTGTTCTGCAAGTGAACGTCGCTTTATTATTCCTCCTAAAGAGGCACAAAATCACTTTTACATGAACTGTTCCCTCCTGTACAAATCAATCCCAGCAGCCTTAGCCATCTACAATAATCTCTTCCATCTTTATTTGACTCACGAATTCTAGCACTCTCTAATATAATTCTATTGTGTGTGTGAGTGAACATGCTTGTTCCATGCTGCATTGTGCTCTAGTACCAGGCCTTCACTTATGAGTGGACATTTTCAGATTATGCCAGATTTGTTGATTTTATATGCCAATTCTATAAAAAGGCACTCTATTGCAGTCCCGTGTGTGTGTTGTGTGTCATAGAGCCAATCAAGTGTATGCTCTCACCACACACCAGCTACAGGTGGAGAGGGAGAGAGACATAGAGACAATCAAGTGTATGCTCTCACCACACACCAGCTACAGGTGGAGAGAGAGAGAGACATAGAGACAATCAAGTGTATGCGCTCACCACACACCAGCTACAGGTGGAGAGAGAGAGAGAGAGTCATAGAGCCAATCAAGTGTATGCGCTCACCACACACCAGCTACAGGTGGAGAGGAGAGAGACATAGAGACAATCAAGTGTATGCGCTCACCACACACCAGCTACAGGTGGAGAGGAGAGAGAGTCATAGACAATCAAGTGTATGCGCTCACCACACACCAGCTACAGGTGGAGAGAGAGAGAGAGTCATAGACAATCAAGTGTATGCGCTCACCACACACCAGCTACAGGTGGAGAGAGAGAGAGAGCATAGAGACAATCAAGTGTGCGCTCACCACACACCAGCTACAGGTGGAGAGGAGAGAGAGTCTAGAGACAATCAAGTGTATGCGTCTCACCACACACCAAGCTACAGGTGGAGAGGAGGAGAGAGTCCATAGAGACAATCAAGTGTATGCGCTCACCACACACCAGCTACAGGTGGAGAGGAGAGAGAGTCATAGAGACAATCAAGTGTATGCGCTCACCACACACCAGCTACAGGTGGAGAGGAGAGAGAGTCATAGAGACAATCAAGTGTATGCTCACCACACACCAGCTACAGGTGGAGAGGAGAGAGAGAGTCATAGAGACAATCAAGTGTATGCGCTCACCACACACCAGCTACAGGTGGAGAGAGAGAGAGAGAGTCATAGAGACAATCAAGTGTATGCGCTCACCACACACCAGCTACAGGTGGAGAGGAGAGAGAGTCATAGAGACAATCAAGTGTATGCGCTCACCACACACCAGCTACAGGTGGAGAGGAGAGAGAGTCATAGAGACAATCAAGTGTATGCGCTCACCACACACCAGCTACAGGTGGAGAGGAGAGAGAGTCATAGAGACAATCAAGTGTATGCGCTCACCACACACCAGCTACAGGTGGAGAGGAGAGAGAGTCATAGAGAATCAAGTGTATGCTCTCACCACACACCAGCTACAGGTGGAGAGGAGAGAGAGTCATAGAGCAATCAAGTGTATGCGCTCACCACACACCAGCTACAGGTGGAGAGGAGAGAGAGTCATAGAGAATCAAGTGTATGCGCTCACCACACACCAGCTACAGGTGGAGAGGAGAGAGAGTCATAGAGACAATCAAGTGTATGCGCTCACCACACACCAGCTACAGGTGGAGAGGAGAGAGAGTCATAGAGCCAATCAAGTGTATGCGCTCACCACACACCAGCTACAGGTGGAGAGGAGAGAGAGTCATAGAGCCAATCAAGTGTATGCTCACCACACACCAGCTACAGGTGGAGAGGAGAGAGAGTCATAGAGACAATCAAGTGTATGCTCACCACACACCAGCTACAGGTGGAGAGGAGAGAGAGTCATAGAGCCAATCAAGTGTATGCGCTCACCACACACCAGCTACAGGTGAGAGAGAGAGAGAGAGTCATAGAGACAATCAAGTGTATGCTCACCACACACCAGCTACAGGTGGAGAGGAGAGAGAGTCATAGAGACAATCAAGTGTATGCGCTCACCACACACCAGCTACAGGTGGAGAGGAGAGAGAGTCATAGAGCCAATCAAGTGTATGCGCTCACCACACACCAGCTACAGGTGGAGAGGAGAGAGAGTCATAGAGACAATCAAGTGTATGCGCTCACACACACCAGCTACAGGTGGAGAGGAGAGAGAGTCATAGAGCCAATCAAGTGTATGCGCTCACCACACACCAGCTACAGGTGGAGAGGAGAGAGAGTCATAGAGCAATCAAGTGTATGCGCTCACCACACACCAGCTACAGGTGGAGAGGAGAGAGAGTCATAGAGACAATCAAGTGTATGCGCTCACCACACACCAGCTACAGGTGGAGAGGAGAGAGAGTCATAGAGCCAATCAAGTGTATGCGCTCACCACACACCAGCTACAGGTGGAGAGGAGAGAGAGTCATAGAGCCAATCAAGTGTATGCTCACCACACACCAGCTACAGGTGGAGAGGAGAGAGAGTCATAGAGCCAATCAAGTGTATGCGCTCACCACACACCAGCTACAGGTGGAGAGGAGAGAGAGTCATAGAGACAATCAAGTGTATGCGCTCACCACACACCAGCTACAGGTGGAGAGGAGAGAGAGTCATAGAGACAATCAAGTGTATGCGCTCACCACACACCAGCTACAGGTGGAGAGGAGAGAGAGTCATAGAGACAATCAAGTGTATGCGCTCACCACACCAGCTACAGGTGGAGAGGAGAGAGAGTCATAGAGCAATCAAGTGTATGCTCACCACACACCAGCTACAGGTGGAGAGGAGAGAGAGTCATAGAGACAATCAAGTGTATGCGCTCACCACACACCAGCTACAGGTGGAGAGGAGAGAGAGTCATAGAGACAATCAAGTGTATGCGCTCACCACACACCAGCTACAGGTGGAGAGGAGAGAGAGTCATAGAGACAATCAAGTGTATGCGCTCACCACACACCAGCTACAGGTGGAGAGGAGAGAGAGTCATAGAGACAATCAAGTGTATGCGCTCACCACACACCAGCTACAGGTGGAGAGGAGAGAGAGTCATAGAGCAATCAAGTGTATGCGCTCACCACACACCAGCTACAGGTGGAGAGGAGAGAGAGAGTCATAGAGACAATCAAGTGTATGCGCTCACCACACACCAGCTACAGGTGGAGTGGAGAGGAGAGAGAGTCATAGAGACAATCAAGTGTATGCGCTCACCACACACCAGCTACAGGTGGAGAGGAGAGAGAGTCATAGAGAAATCAAGTGTATGCTCACCACACACCAGCTACAGGTGGAGAGGAGAGAGAGTCATAGACAATCAAGTGTATGCTCTCACCACACACCAGCTACAGGTGGAGAGGAGAGAGAGTCATAGAGCCAATCAAGTGTATGCTCACCACACACCAGCTACAGGTGGAGAGGAGAGAGAGTCATAGAGCCAATCAAGTGTATGCGCTCACCCACACCAGCTACAGGTGGAGAGGAGAGAGAGTCATAGAGCCAATCAAGTGTATGCTCTCACCACACACCAGCTACAAGGGGAGAGAGAGAGAGAGTCATAGAGCCAATCAAGTGTATGCGCTCACCACACACCAGCTACAGGTGGAGAGGAGAGAGAGTCATAGAGACAATCAAGTGTATGTGTTCACCAGCTACAGGTGGAGAGGAGAGACAGCTTTTTGACAGAATAGTGTCCCCGTCACTATACTGGGGTGTTAGGACCCACACAGACCACAGGGTGAGCACCCCCTGCTGGTCTCACTTACAACTCTTCCACCTCTTCTTATTTAGTTTATGAATTCAAACAATAATCCCAAGAGCACGTTTGTTGAACAACGTTTGAATAAAAATAACTTTTATTTTATGTGATATTTTATTTTACATCGAGCAAGCTTCTGAATAAAAATCAACTAAAAGCTGTCCTTAAAATGTAAATAGAAAACTATCTCTAATATATTTGCAGAACTATTTGAACTCTGTGACCTCAGTTCAGAAAACAAAGCGAATTATGAAACAAAAGGAATAAAAAATCAAGTAAAAGATAACCTAAAAAAAAATGCATGTCATGTTTAGGAGTTTAAAAGTGTGAAATTGGTTTAAAATGCACCCTTTTGCTGACTTTAAGATGGAACAATGATAGAAAAAGAACTTGTGTTTTTCTGTGGTTGAAAGTGGGAATGTAATGTTTTATTCAGTATGTGAAGACATGAAAGGTTGGGCTGAGCTGGACGTGAAATGTTGTGCATGCTGGGAATGACGTCACGGTGGAGTACAGCGGCACATGGTGGCACGTTCTTCACGCTCTGAGCGCTGTGGAGTCTCTCCTAGAGACTGTCGGCGAGGTACAGCACGTCCTTTAGTGCAAACAGCGATGCATGCTGGGAAACTGCAGAGCGAGTGTCTCTCAGCAGGTTACGATGGATGGAGGGAGGGAGGAGATGCTGAAGAATGCTGTGTCACTGGAGCCGCTGCGGATCCCCTCGCTCTCTCTCTCTCTTCTCTTGCTCTGTGTGTCAGTGTCTCTCGCCCGTCGTGACTGAAGCGCGCTGATGCGTCCCCTCCCCCCACACTGCAGCCATGCAGCATCACAGCGCTTCAGCAGACAGAACTCACAGCAAGGAAACATTAACCTGATGAAGAGCACGTGATTTAATATATATATATATATTAATGCATTTTTAAATCTGATTAATTGAGAAAATAATCGAATAATTGAATTGAGGAAATAATCTGATACCCATTTTTAAATAAAACATGAATATTAAAAATATTTGAATATATCAGGTCAAGGTCATGGGTTCGATTCCTGATTGGAATGTATATGTTATAGTCAGAGGATAAAAGTGTCTGCCAAATGCATAAATGTGAATATAAAATGTAACATAATACGATAGAATATTTGATGAATTACATAAAATATAAAGTGTTCATAAAAATGAATACATAACTATTAGTACAAAACTTTGTAGCAAATAAGTAATATACAATATTTGTGAATATATATATAAAAGTGTGTGTGATGAATATATATATAAAGTTTTAGTGATTTTAAAATTTTTAGTAAGCTAGTTTCGTAGTTTTATACATTTTTATTTTGAGTTTTTTATTTTTATATATTTATTGTTTTTATTTGTTAAATATTTTGTGTACATGGAACGAGTCAGTCCTATTTTAGTATCAAGATAATATTCCAGTTTTTATTAATATTTAGCATTTTGCTTTTAAAATGTAATCATTTACATTTTTATTTAAAGTTGATTTTGTTGATTTTGTCCTTTTCAAGAGGCTACATAATTTTAGTTTTAGCTTTATTTATTTTAGTAAATCATGTAAACCAAATTAAATAAGAAATGTTGCTTTGGCAAAGCTGAAATGTTTTGTTTAGTTTTTTATTTCAGTTAACATTTATTTAATTTGATCCTGGTTTTCATTTTAGCTAACTATAATAACCCTGTTCTTCATCGTGGCTCGTTCGTCCATCGTTGTGTGCACCACCTGATGCAGTAGTTGTCTCAGAGCAGAAATGGTCCGGGTGTTTCTGTGCTCATGGACGCAGTGATATGTGCAGCGCTGGCGTCTTGCTGAGGTTGCAGGCTGGCACAGATGAGATCTCGGTGAAGGGTGAACGCAGGAATAACAAGGGAGAGAGAGAGAGCGTGCACGTGAGGGGATGCAGTGCACGAGGGTGGAGCTTAGCATCAGGCAGCATCCCGTCTAACTCTCTCTCCATCTCTGATCTCGGAGCGCTGACGCCGGTGAACCTGTCTGTCCTGTCCCGCTTTCTCCAGCCACTCCGTCTTTGTTCTGGAATATTCGGAGCGACAGGAAGTGCAGGGAATTGTGCGTTGGATCGGTGTGTGTGTGTGTGTGAGGAGGTGAAACACACACTGGTCTCGGCCGAGGGAAGGATGGTTTTGCCGGCGGTTCTCATCCGAGTGCGTGTCTCCCAGGCAACCGCGCCATGAGCCGGACCAACCGCGCCTCCTGCTCAATGCTCAACTGCTTCGTAAGTGTGTGTGTGTGTGTGTGTGTGTGTGACAGAAGCGCTGTTTCTACAGAGAAAGCGAGAGTGAGGAGAGTGATGCTGATGGTGTTTGTCATAAAGACAGCAGCTGCGGTGCTCAGACGCTCAACCGGAAATATATGAGCAAACGGGGAGAAGAAGTTCAGAAGAGTGTCAGATTAGGAATATTTTGAGGTCTTTGTTTTATTTATTTTTTATATATATATTGTCTCTATTCTGAAAGTTTGAAATCTTTGTATGAAGATAACAAAGTCGTTATTACTTAGTAGTAAATTATATTATAAATTATATTCTAGTGCAATTTTAATAATAATATTTTATAATTATAATTTTAGAATAATATGCAAAATAATAATACAAACAGTTAACAATAAAAAATACAAATATTTTATAATAATATTCTAGTGGTATATTATGCTCATTATTATGGTTATTGTATAAATATATTTTGATAAATAATAATAATGCTAATAAATATATAGAATATATTGTATAATTGTTACAATCATTATGTTACATTATAATATTATGAAAAGATGTTAAATAATTACAATAATTAATAATAATAATTATTGTTATAGAGCTTAAGATACAAAATAATAAAAAAAGAACAATAAGGATACTAAAACAGAAATGTATTTTTTGAAAATGTTATGAAAATAAATTATTAATATATTATAATAATAATAATAATAGTATAATATGCATACAGTTATGATATTTAATTATTCATGAATATAATATTATTATTATTTTACTGTGGCTTAATATTTAGCCTATTAATGTAATTAGCATGATTAAAAAATGTGGTGATTGTTATAATCATTTTTATTATTATTGATGTTATATTAGTCAAATATTCTTGTTAATAATAATAAAGTATAGGTGTAATAATGGCAGCAGTGTTGTTAATAATAATGTGATCTTGTATCTGTTCCTGTGGTGTTTTCTGTCGTTGTGTTGATCTGTAGTTTGAGAGCACGTGGCTGTGGTGTAGCGGGGGGGATGTAAGGTGGAAGTGAACGGAAGTGCTAACGAGGATGTGTTTGGTGCACTTCTGATGCTAACGAGGATGTGTTTGGTGCACTTCTGATGTTAACGAGGATGTGTTTGGTGCACTTCTGATGTTAACGAGGATGTGTTTGGTGCACTTCTGATGCTAACGAGGATGTGTTTGGTGCACTACTGATGTTAACGAGGATGTGTTTGGTGCACTTCTGATGTTAACGAGGATGTGTTTGGTGCACTTCTGATGTTAACGAGGATGTGTTTGGTGCACTTCTGATGCTAACGAGGATGTGTTTGGTGCACTTCTGATGCTAACGAGGATGTGTTTGGTGCACTTCTGATGCTAACGAGGATGTGTTTGGTGCACTTCTGATGCTAACGAGGATGTGTTTGGTGCACTTCTGATGCTAACGAGGATGTGTTTGGTGCACTTCTGATGCTAATGAGGATGTGTTTGGTGCACTTCTGATGCTAACGAGGATGTGTTTGGTGCACTTCTGATGCTTACGAGGATGTGTTTGGTGCACTTCTGATGTTAACGAGGATGTGTTTGGTGCACTTCTGATGCTAACGAGGATGTGTTTGGTGCACTTCTGATGCTAACGAGGATGTGTTTGGTGCACTTCTGATGCTAACGAGGATGTGTTTGGTGCACTTCTGATGCTAACGAGGACTTGTTTGGTGCAGACGTGCTTGGATGAGTGTTTGGTGCACTTCTGATGCTGACAAGGATGTGTTTGGTGCACTTCTGATGCTAACGAGGATGTGTTTGGTGCAGACTTGGTTGAGTGTTTGGTGCACTTCTGATGCTGATGAGGATGTGTTTGGTGCACTTCTGATGCTGACGAGGATGTGTTTGGTGCACTTCTGATGCTAACGAGGATGTGTTTGGTGCACTTCTGATGCTTACGAGGATGTGTTTGGTGCACTTCTGATGTTAACGAGGATGTGTTTGGTGCACTTCTGATGCTTACGAGGATGTGTTTGGTGCACTTCTGATGCTTACGAGGATGTGTTTGGTGCACTTCTGATGCTTACGAGGATGTGTTTGGTGCACTTCTGATGCTTATGAGGATGTGTTTGGTGCACTTCTGATGTTAACGAGGATGTGTTTGGTGCACTTCTGATGTTAACGAGGATGTGTTTGGTGCACTTCTGATGCTTACGAGGATGTGTTTGGTGCACTTCTGATGCTGACGAGGATGTGTTTGGTGCACTTCTGATGCTTACGAGGATGTGTTTGGTGCACTTCTGATGTTAACGAGGATGTGTTTGGTGCACTTCTGATGTTAACGAGGATGTGTTTGGTGCACTTCTGATGCTAACGAGGATGTGTTTGGTGCACTACTGATGTTAACGAGGATGTGTTTGGTGCACTTCTGATGTTAACGAGGATGTGTTTGGTGCACTTCTGATGTTAACGAGGATGTGTTTGGTGCACTTCTGATGCTAACAGGATGTGTTTGGTGCACTTCTGATGCTAACGAGGATGTGTTTGGTGCACTTCTGATGCTAACGAGGATGTGTTTGGTGCACTTCTGATGCTAACGAGGATGTGTTTGGTGCACTTCTGATGCTAACGAGGATGTGTTTGGTGCACTTCTGATGCTAACGAGGATGTGTTTGGTGCACTTCTGATGCTAACGAGGATGTGTTTGGTGCACTTCTGATGCTTACGAGGATGTGTTTGGTGCACTTCTGATGTTAACGAGGATGTGTTTGGTGCACTTCTGATGCTAACGAGGATGTGTTTGGTGCACTTCTGATGCTAACGAGGATGTGTTTGGTGCAGACGTGCTTGGATGAGTGTTTGGTGCACTTCTGATGCTGAAGGATGTGTTTGGTGCACTTCTGATGCTAACGAGGAGTGTGTTTGGTGCAGACGTGCTGGTTGAGTGTTTGGTGCACTTCTGATGCTGATGAGGATGTGTTTGGTGCACTTCTGATGCTGACGAGGATGTGTTTGGTGCACTTCTGATGCTAACGAGGATGTGTTTGGTGCACTTCTGATGCTTACGAGGATGTGTTTGGTGCACTTCTGATGTTAACGAGGATGTGTTTGGTGCACTTCTGATGCTTACGAGGATGTGTTTGGTGCACTTCTGATGCTTACGAGGATGTGTTTGGTGCACTTCTGATGCTTACGAGGATGTGTTTGGTGCACTTCTGATGCTTAGGATGTGTTTGGTGCACTTCTGATGTTAACGAGGATGTGTTTGGTGCACTTCTGATGTTAACGAGGATGTGTTTGGTGCACTTCTGATGCTTACGAGGATGTGTTTGGTGCACTTCTGATGCTGACGAGGATGTGTTTGGTGCACTTCTGATGTTACGAGGATGTGTTTGGTGCACTTCTGATGCTAACGAGGATGTGTTTGGTGCACTTCTGATGCTTACGAGGATGTGTTTGGTGCACTTCTGATGTTAACGAGGATGTGTTTGGTGCACTTCTGATGTTAACGAGGATGTGTTTGGTGCACTTCTGATGTTAACGAGGATGTGTTTGGTGCACTTCTGATGTTAACGAGGATGTGTTTGGTGCACTTCTGATGCTGACGAGGATGTGTTTGGTGCACTTCTGATGCTTACGAGGATGTGTTTGGTGCACTTCTGATGTTAACGAGGATGTGTTTGGTGCACTTCTGATGTTAACGAGGATGTGTTTGGTGCACTTCTGATGTTAACGAGGATGTGTTTGGTGCACTTCTGATGCTTACGAGGATGTGTTTGGTGCACTTCTGATGCTAACGAGGATGTGTTTGGTGCACTTCTGATGCTTACGAGGATGTGTTTGGTG
>QVTF01007091.1:0-26522 GCA_003573665.1 Oxygymnocypris stewartii | reverse complement strand
ACTTATTTTGATCAAATGCGAACATAACTGCGCTAGATTCAGATTTGTTGATTAACTTTAAATTAAAGGCCTGTTCACATTAAAGACCATAGCTGTAACTAACTTTTTAATTATCATTCTAATTCTGTAAGAATAGCACTGCAATTATAAACATAACGACACAAATGTACAATATCGTTGGAATCACTTTCCAAATTTTTTTTCCAGCTTATGAACGCTGAAAAATGTAAAACTTTAAAGAGCTCGAGCATTTTTAAACTAAAGATGACAAAACTGCAGCACACGATTAAAATATTGTCCTTTGGTGGAAATGCTAATATAGTTATTGGTGTGAACTCTAATTTAGTTATTGTTATAATTATCGTTATTGGTGTGAATGCTAATATTGTTTTTGTTCTTGGTGCGAATGCTAATATAGGTATCGTTATAGTCAAGTCAAGTCAAGTCTGCTTTATTGTCAATTCTTCCACATGTACAGTACATACATACAGAGAATTGAACTCTCAGACCAAAAATGATAACTATAGTTATCATTATTGGTGTGAACACTATATTCAATGTTATTGGTGTGAATGTTAATAAAGTTATCATTTTTGGTGTGAACGCTAATATAGTTATCGTTATTGGTAGCTTGCATGGTGTATGCAGTAGAGCGTCATGCTTACAAACTCTTTGGGGGCGGTTGTGGCTTTAATGGATAGAGGATTGGACTTCCGAGGTTGTGGGTTCGAATATATCGGTTCCGGCTGGAAGTGTCCACGACTGAGACCCTTGAGCAAGGCACCGAACCCCCAAGTGTGTATATTGTGAGAGTGTGTGTGTGTGTGTGTGGTGTGTGTGTGTGTGTGTGTGGTGTGTGTGTGTGTGTGTGTGTGTGTGTTGTGTGTGTGTGTGAATAAATGTTAACTGAAAAAATTAGAAAACCAATTTTATTTCAACTATTTGCCAAGCAAATAGTGCAGAGTTCTCATGTTTTTTTAGTTTAAGTAGTTAAAATAACCCAAACTTGATAAAAACTATTTAGACATATTTTATAACTAAAAAAATGAAAATAACACAGCAAAATGTATGTATCAGTGTTATTTTTGTATAATCTTTTTTGTTATTTATTTAATAATAGTTTGAATTAGTTCTTATTTTTATTTTTATATTTATTTTAATTTTAAATATATACATAATAAATACATAGAATATTATTAACAGTTGCTTTGTTTTTAATTATTTAAGTACATCAAATTAAAGTAAATTAAAATGTTGGACTGGCAGCTAGTTGAAATACTCTTTATTTGATTTATATATTTAGTTTTATTTCAAGTTTTGTTATGATTTTAGTTGAACTTCAATAATCCTGATATGCTTTAAATATATCAAAATTGACAGTAAAGATATTTATAATATGACATTTGAAGTAAACACTGGAGAAATGGAATTAAATTACATTAAAATAATACAAATATAATATTCAAATTTAAAAAAAATTGCAATAATATGTCACAGGAGCAAACATTCTGTCAAAACGACCCCAAACTTTTATGTGTTTTCATTTGGAAACGCATCACATTATAACTGAGCTGTGAACAGAAGCAGCTCGTGTAGTTTGTAAAAACACTCTTGTGTGATCTCAGCGTGTCAGTTTTCATCATCATCATTCACGTCAGCACCACTTTGCTGCTGGTTTAATGTTTCATTTGTTGAATAAACATGTTAAAGTGTGTTAAACAGAGCTGAGAGGACAGTCCGAAGGCACGATTCAATGACACAAGAGTGCAGAATGAACTGAATCAAATGGGCTTGATGCTTGTTGTTCAACCAGCATAGACATCAAATCAAACCTCTTTATATAAACCTGCACTATATAACACACCGAGTCATTTGAGAGGACGATGCTCAGGTGTTTGTAGACATCAGAAGATGGCAGCATCGAGTCACTGAACAGATCTGATGCTCTGAAATCAGTGCGGGACTGGTTTAGATCTGCATGTGATCGTAGTGTCTACAAAACTGCACAGTAACATTTAACATTTACAAGTGTTTGTTCTTACACTTCTGTGAATGTCACAATATAAGTCTCAGAAAGATGCATAACCACGATGAATGTATGTATTGAATAGTTTTTTGGTTTCTCTTTACTCAAAAGACTTGAATTTGATCATTTTGTTGAATAAACGTATTTGAATGCAATTCTAAAAAAAAATGTAATGCATCACAGTTTTCACAAAAATATTGTTCAGCACGGCTGTTTTCAACATTGATAATAAGCAGAAATGTTTCTTGATCATAAATCAGCATATTATTATGATTTCTGAAGATCGTGTGACACTGAAGACTGGAGTAATGATGCTGGAAATACAGATTTGATCACAGAATTAAATTTCAGCTTAACATGCATTCACATAGAAAACACATATTTTACCTTTTAATAATATTTACATTTTTTCCTGTATTTTTGATCAAATAAATGCAGCCTTGGTAAGCAGAATTCATCTTTCCAAATCATCAAAAAACCCAATTATTCCAGATTTGCCTGACAGGACTAAGAGAATCAGGACGTTTCCAGTCGAGTCTCGGTCTCGCGCAGACAATGAAACGTGCATCGGTCCTGATTAATCGATGTGACCGCCGTTTCCATGGAAACCGCCTCCAGAGACCCAGCCGGGCTTTGTGCGGCCGCTGAACCCGTGCAGAAATCGCCTGTGATGAATGAGTTTTGTCCCGGTTTGATTCTACCGAGACCCGGCGGAGGTAGATAGTTAAGAGCAGTACCGAGGCGGCCTACATTCACCCAGCGGGGCCGCGGGCCCCTGAGGGCCTCCTGACACTGTTTTTAGCACACGTTATAATGAATGATGCACAGATGCAAAGAATCATCTTCACCAGCCCTAAATTACAGCACAACTGGCCAAATCTGGCTTTGTGTCGGCTGTATTCATATCTAGATCGTTTCGAGGCTCTATAAAAGCATGCTTTAACCTTAAAACTTGTCTTCTGGAGCACAAACCGGCCACCTTTGGCCTGCTAATCTGCTGCTGCAAATGAAGAAGCGCCGCAGTCATTATTTTTCCTGTTAACTGGCGCAGAGCTGCAGGTCCCTGGTGTCTCCCGCTGGACTCGATCCTCACGCTACGATAGTGAATCTGGACATAGACGTGCAGAATGAAAGTTGAGGTGCTTAAAAACTCCCAAGATGGCTGTAAAAACTCTCTGAGGAAACTATTTTCACCTCAGAAGAAATAAAAAGACTAAAATGAGTCACTAGGCGTCAGCCATTGAGAGTCTAGAGCTATGAAATGAGCGTGGAGCAGCTCAGAGCGTTTGATGAGAACTGCTTGAGTTGATATTGAGATCTCTGTCTTTTGATTGTAGACGTTGGTGTCTTGAGCAGACACTGTTGAGATCTCTTCTGAGACTAGAAACATCTGAGCAGCCGTCTGTGAATGTTTTCCAACACCAGTAAACGATGTGGATCCTGGAGCCATGCTATTTTATTCAGTTATTTATCTATACTATTATAGTATTTATTAATATTTTTAATTAGCCTTTCATTTTATATTTTCAGTTTTCTTTTAAAATTTTAATTTAAGTTTTAATAATTTTGTCATGTGCTTTTGTATTTTGTTGTTGTTTTTGCTTGTTTTTTATATTTCTATTTAGCTTTATTATTTTGTTGTAGTTGTAGAATTTTTTGCTAGGGCAAACTTAAAATTTTGGTTAATTTTTTAGACGTTTGTCATCTAATATTTGTATTTTACATGATGTTATTTCAGTTTTATTTCAATTACTGAACATTTTTAATAGTTTTAGTTAACAAAACTAAAATAATATTTACATTCAGTCATTAGTTATCAGTGTTTTTGTCAGGTTTGTTTTTTAATAATATTTATATTTAGCTTTAATTTATTTTTATTTCAGTTTTAGTAATTTTAGTACTTTAGTAGTTGCCAAGGCAAAATGTTTACTTTATGTATTTTTTAGCAATTATCTATCATTTTATTTTAGCTGTTTTTTTTTCAATTACCAAAAAAATTTTTTAATAGTTTTAGTTTTAGTTAATTCTTCATAATCTTAACCATTAACGGCCCCTATAATCGGAGTGAAATGACTCCGAGTTTTCCAACACGTGATGTTTTTAGTCGAACAGTCCTTGTACTCGTTCTGAAACCTTGATTAAAAAGCATAAATTAACTTCTTAAACTACAGTATCAGCATGTACAATTTGCCAAATTTAGATTAAAATGCAATTTGCTGAACATGTCCACATTGAATAAACTTCACTACTGAACCTCGCATAGAATTTCCATATGAGTTTTAAGTTTTATTAAATATGAGCCAGTAAGTGTATGAACTTTATCTAAGCAATATTGTATAAAATGCTATTAAAATATTAGATAAAAGATGTGATGTAGTAAATATGTTGTACAGTAACTGATCTACAGCTTCAAGTAGTGTCACCAAAACATCAGTTCCAATGAATCAGTTGTTTAAATGATCCAGATAAATGTTACTTGATTCATCAAGTACCTGTGCTGTATTTAATGTCATCTTGGTCTTCGTTACTGTGTTTTTGACTCTAATTAGGATGTTTGTAGTTTAATAAAGGCAAGACACTACGGGTAAAAACTTTGTGTTTTCATGCACTGGTCAGTTTTGAGATTTTGGCAAGTTTGGGCTTTCAGACTAGTGGAAAGAAAACATCCAAAATATATATTTAAGTGTTTATTTTATGACATTTCATCTATTTGCGTCTGTAGATTTCAGTTACAGCGTATATCTTTAAAGAGTTTTTTCTCCACTTCAATAGAACTTACATACACCAAAACTTAGAGTTTTATTCATATCTATATTCTGAAGGATTTTACTGAGGGGTTTGTTCGTATCATTATCCCTGGTTTTATTATTGCACTTTATCTATTTGCGTTTGTAGATTTCAATCACACTACATATTTTTAAAGACACAAAATGAGTTTGTTTCTCTACTTCTGCAGAACTTACATACACCAAAACTTAGAGCTTTATTCATAACTATATTCTGAAGGATTTTACTGAGGGGTTTGTTTATAAATCATTCACACTGCCTTTATATAACATTTCATTCCTAAAAACATGGTGAAAATGTATTTTGTCTGGCTGATGACTGTTTTTTTTCTGATTAATAGAATGATTAAAATAGATATCAAAAATCCCCTCTGTAAAAACCTTTAACTCTAATATATCAACAAAATTATAGAAAATAATGACCAGGCTTTTTCCATTGTTCAGATTTATTTTCTGGAAATGCGTGCAAATTAGTGCACAGTTTATTATATTATGCCTCATTAGTGTATTTAAACTTGGCGTATCAGAAAATTTGCGTATCAAACGTATCAAACAAGAATTGTTTACAGGTTTACAAATGGTTATCAGCTGAGGAATTATGGTTATATAGTAAGTAAAATAAATGTACCCTGTTGACCTATGCTGTTTTGCCTTAATTAGATGTATTTAGTGTAAATCTGTTGTTCAGGTTTAATACGGTCAACCTAACTGTTTTTGCATTATATAATTTGATAGGCACTGAAATTATATATATCCTCAGGATCATTGTGAGTAGCTTATAATGTCACACACTGCCTTTTCAGAGCAGCTTGTATGTAGTTGCACTAGTTTCAATGTGTTGAGAACTAGTTACTGAGTCGCTTCACTAGCACTGCTGTTATGTGTTGCTGGTGCTGGTGTGGTGTAGATCTTGTTGTGCTGGTGTTTATCAACTTGCCTTTCAGGGTGACATACAAAGGAACTGTATTGACAAACCGAAACGTCTGCTCAGAAAATACACCGTATCATCAGTCAAAGTGTGTGTTTGTGTGTGTGTGTGTTTGTGTGTGTGTGTGTTTGTGTGAATGTGTGTCGGCATCACTCAGGTCTGTTTTATAACATCAGACTGAACCTGTGCTGCTCCAAGCTGTGTGTGACGGCGTCCAGCAGAGGGTGATATATTTTAGGACACGAGTGCTCTGATGCCTCAAGTGCTGCTGGGAAGGTTATACTTATGAGTGATTATGAGGCGATTCTAGTGAGAATCAAATGGACTCGTTAGGATTTTTTTATATAAATAGTTACACAGCAAAAAATTATGTTCTTCCTCTGTATTTTTGTCTTGTTTTCCAGTACAAATATGTAAGCACTCATAAATCAATAGACATGTACTTGGGATGCAAAATGACTAAAATATCAAGATCATCACTGTTTTCTGAAAGTCGATCAAAATGAGTTTATCTGCCAATGGGATCAGAAAAATTATCTAGGTTTCCCTTTGAAGTACATTTATTTTTCTGACCCCATTTGGCAGATATTGTTCTTGTTTTAAGCAAAAAATAAAATAAAAAATGTCAGAAAACAAGACTTAATATATTAAGTCATTTTGACTCTAAAGTAGATGAATTTTGATTGAAGAATTGTTATGGAAACCAAGACAAAAGTACTAAGTAAGATAATGAATTTTTTGCAGTGCAGTGCATTCCCCAAAAATTTGTCAATAAAATACTTACTTGAAGAACTCATGACATTTTCAGTTAAAGGCAGGGTAGATGATTTGGTTACTGGTTGAAAGTCTCTTCACATCCTGAAAAAGTGGTCTACATGTATTCAACTGTTATTTATATCGTCTGTGGAAGGTGTAGGACCAAATATATTCCTCGGTCCAAGGGCTACGATACTCTGTCCTACCTGCCTGTCAACATATGTATTTGCGTACCTCAAGGCTCACTGTTCGCACCGATATAATACATCATTAGCGTATTGCATTACGCTATTGCAGAGCAAGTGAGAATGGAGGCGTTATTATTGTAAAATGATGCGCGTTGCACTGTAGTTAATCTGACAGCGCTGCATTCATCTCTCATCATGTCGCTGGTTAATCTCTGTATGTTCATGTGTTTTCGAGTGGCTTTGGGGGAGTGATTTGCAGGGAGGGTGGGATCTTATGCTTTCAAAGCTACATTGCTATTGCTAACCTTTTCAAAATCCCCCACCCTGCCTTTAATATTTCAATAATTAACAATGTCAGTTAATGATGGCAGTTTAATGGTAAACATAAAATATTTAATGTTTTATTTTGATTCAATTTAGGGCTGCAAAACGATTAGTCGCGAATAATCGATTCAAAATAAAAGTTTATGTTTACATACTATATGTGTCTGTACTGTGTATATTTATTATGTATATATAAATACAGACACATATGTGTATATATTTTAAAATATTTGTATGTAAAAACTTGTATATAATTTATATTATATATACATTTAAATATTTTGCATATAAATCTAACAAATGTTTCCTTATATATATATACTAGTGCTGGTAAACGATTAAAATATTGAATCGCGATTACTCGCAAGTACTGCAATATGAACTAAAGTGCAATAACATTTTGTTTGCAAACACTTTAAACAAATAAGGCGTTTTTGTACCGCAGTAGTCCTTTTACATAGTCTAGTAGCAGTTAAAATATTTCTCGTAAATCTCAACTTAAACATTAATTTAATCAAATTAAATATAAAACCAAAGCTATTTCTCACTGCCATGGCATTAACGTTTTAATAGAAAAATGTGATAGTTCGTAATAGAAAAACAAATTATACTCCGAGTCCAGAGCCTCGATCATAACATTATAACAGACACCGTCCGAATGCGAGCAGGTAGAGACTCGTGTTTGTGTGCGGGATGCATGTACTCACACTAGGCGATCAAAGCCCGGTTCGTTTGAGTCGCGAGATCGTTCCGGTTCGTTTAGCCGTCCCTGGCTCGGTTGGAAGAGCTGGGCCAGAGCACGGTTCAGTTGGGCTCGGGTGCGGTACGGTACGCATGTAGTGTGAGCGCTGAACTTCTGATACGTGCAACATGATTGCGTGAACATTTCTGAGCGGCAATAGTGATAGATCTGTAAAGCAATATATTGTAAGAGGACCATGTGTTACCGCGTACCAAACGACTCAAAATAATAAACCACAAAGTTAACAAATCAATGCACTCCACTGTGCTGAGCGAGAGCGCTTTTCTGCTGTCTTCATGTGCTATCAGAAACGTACTATTTCCCACTTATGAAGTGCTGGTTACGAGCTCGTTGCATTCTTTTCTGTTAGAAATAAGTGAACTGTGGTTTTGTGAATGTTGATGCTGAGCCTAATACATTTTATTGGGAGAGCATCATGTGAGCACTGCTGCAGTCTTAGGCCCGCCCACCTCAAATGCTCTGATTGGTTGAGACGCGTGATGACGCCCATCCCGAGCCAGTACTGATCAACATCCCACCCCTCCTGGGACCCATGTGTATTCAGAGCCTGTGAGCAACGGGCTTTCAAAATAATAATAATAATAATAAAAAACAATGCGTTAATGTGCCATAAAATATTTGTCGGCATTAATTAATTAACTAACTTGCCCAGCCCTAAAATATATATATATATGTATGTGTGTGTGTGTGTGTATGAATGTGTGTGTATTTATATATACATAACAAATATACACAATACACACATATACTATGTAAACATAAACTTTTATTTAGAATCAATTTATCGCCATTAATCGTTTTGCAGCCCTAATTGTTTTACTTCAAATTCTAATTAATGATTATTCAAATTAATGAAACTGTATAGACATTACAAAAACAATACAAATGTAAAAAACAGCAAAATGATTAAAACCTTACTAAAATGTAAATGGAAAATATATATATTTTTTTTTAAACGAATTCAAAATATTAATAAAACCTATAATAGATTTTCAATGAATTAACGCTGATGTGAATAAAGTGTTGCGTTCCCAAACGCACATTAAACTCCCAGTTTATGAGTATCAACATCAGCTCTGAAAACACGCTATTATAATGAACTGCTGCACTCGAGCAGAAATAAAGTGCAGAAGATGTTTTATTATTCTCATAGCGCCACAGAGAAGGATTCGGTTGCACAAACTCATCAGCTCATGAACCACCTAAAGCACCCAGACTTTATTTCCTTTCATCATCAACCTCAACCGACTCAATGCAAATGAACTCAAAGTACAGTCAACGTAATTACAATCAATACTGTTTGACTTCTGTCATCATTCTTTATTCGGCGTCTCATTCTGGGCTTAAAATACAGTCAGTCTGATCAAATAAAACATCAAAAAGTTGCATATTGCACTTTTGTTTACAGCTTTTTTGCAAATATAGTTTCTCATTCAGGTATCCCATACTTACAGAAAATACTGTGTACAGAGTATATGCCAGTGAGCTATTGAGGACACAGCCAGCGTGCACATAGTCCACGTTTAGTCCTGTAACTCTGTCTGTTGTTGTATTGAGTTTCAGAACGATTGTTTGTTAGTGTCTTTATGACCTGAGAAACCTCCCTCTGTAGTGTGCGAGGTTGTCAGTAATTATCTGTTATTGTCTCTGATATTGTGCTGCATGTGAGAAGCTGACTTTGAATACATGCTGATGGACAGTGAGGGACACACACAGGCACACAAACACACACACACACACACACAAGTCTCACGTCAACAGAAGCCTGATTTTATACCGGTGAATAAATCACTTCACCCACCCAATTCATTGAACCACTGCATACTACACACTAAAGACTGCACTCACCGCACACACCCCACTACACATGCACAACGCATACAACATTATATTCTACACACTACATACTTCGTTCTACAGCAGTGGTCTCAAACTCAATTCCTGGAGGGCCACCGCTCTGCAGAGATTAGCTCCAACCAGCTCCACATCACACGTGTTTGGAGGTTTCTAGTGATCCTGAAGACCGTGATTATCTGGATCAGGTGTGTTTGATTAGGGTTGGAGCTAAACCTTGCAGAGCTGTGACCCTCCAGGAATTGAGTTTGAGACCAGTGCTCTACACAGTGTTTATGAACACTAACATATCCTGTTATCTACATGCTGTACAACTACTTTTACACTCTGTACATTATAGAAATCCCATAGTGCACACTACACGTTTTAAATTCTACATCCTCCTAAAGATCCTCCTTCAATCCAGAGCAATATCACAGGTGTGTTAAATATCATTAGAGTAATATATGTCTATATTTCGTAACAATTACATTTTACAGCATGCATGTGAAAACAAAAACTGGATTTTGGGGAGAAAAAGTAAAGCTAGTGAATTATTGATGTTTATACATCATAAATTAATTCAGTAAAGCAGACCACAGAAACAGTACATGTTGTCTTTTTTACAGCAGACTTACAGCAGAATACAAAGGAAACATGACAATAATCAGTAATCAATGGATAGATATTGTTGTTATATCAAGTCACATTAATATACCAAACCTAAAGTTATTCTCCTGACTTCTGAAAATCATTCAGATTATTTGTAGCGCAATCTTATGATTTGAAATTATTGTTGAGTGGAACTTCGTCAAATCGGAAGTGCCTCCCATAATTTAAAACGCTGTCAGCTCGTTAGGAAAAAAGGTGGATGCACTATAAAAAAATCTGCATGCTACAGCATACTAAATACAGCATACTAAATCCAGCATACTAAATACTGCATTCTACGCACCATTTATGAACACTTATTCTGCAGTCTACATGCTGTGAATCCTACATGCTGCATACTGCACACATTATTCTACACACCATTTATGAATACTAACTTATTCTGTAATCTACATGCTGTATACATTACATACTGCAGGCTAAATACCACATACATCATTCTACACAGCATTTATGAACTCTAACTCATTCTGTAATCTACATGTGCACTACAGTATGCTCTACACTACACACTAAAGAAAACACACTACACACATGTTACATACTACACAAACTAACATGTTTTAAAATCTACATTCCATGCTAAACACATTACATACTGCACACTATATTCTGCATACTGCACAATGCACACAATGCATTATATAACATAACATAAATATATATAACATATTCTGAAATCTACATACTGCACACTATATTCTGCATACTGCACAATGCACACAATACATTATATTCTACATACTACATACTCCATTTTACACACTTGTTTTCTGAACTCTAACATATTCTGCAATCTACATGCACTACATGCACTACACATTGCACATTATAATCAAAACACTAACAAATACACTACATACTACATATTTTCTATGAGTACAAACTTATTCTGTGATCTACATGCTGTACACTATGAACTGCACATTAGACTTTACACGATTAGAAAATGCTCTACACTGCACATTGCACACTACATGCTACATACTTTATTCTACACACTATTTATGAATACTAACAAATTCTGCAATCTCCACGCTTTACAATGCACATTGTACATTACACTCTATAGACTATAGAAATCACACTACATACTGTACACTACATTATATACTACATAGTGCACATTACATACACATTATTTATGAACATGAACTTATTAATCGATATGCTGTACACTACAAACTGCAGGTTACACGGTGCACAATAGAAAACATACTACACTACATACTGCACACTGCATACTTTATTCTACACACAATTTATGAATCATATTTACAATCTACATGATGTACACTACACTACATTATATTCTACATACTGCATATTACATACTTCATTCTACACACCATTTGTGAACACTAATTTATTACCAACATTAACATATTCTGCAATCTACATGCTGCACACTACACACTGCATGCATTATAAAACTTATTGCACACACTACATACTTCACTACTCTACATACGCCACTACATACTTCACTCTACATACTTCACTCTACATACGCCACTACATACTTCACTCTACATACTTCACTCTACATACTTCACTCTACATACGCCACTACATACTTTACTCTACATACTTCACTCTACATACTTTACTCTACATACTTCACTCTACATACTTCACTCTACATACTTCATTCTACATACGCCACTACATACTTCACTCTACATACTTCACTCTACACATTTCATTCTACATACGCCACTACATACTTCACTCTACATACTGCACTCTACATACTTCACTCTACATACGCCACTACATACTTTACTCTACATACTTCACTCTACATACTTTACTCTACATACTTTACTCTACATACTTCACTCTACATACTTCACTCTACATACTTCACTCTACATACTTTACTCTACATACTTTACTCTACATACTTCACTCTACATACTTCACTCTACATACGCCACTACATACTTTACTCTACATACTTTACTCTACATACTTTACTCTACATACTTCACTCTACATACTTCACTCTACATACTTCACTCTACATACGCCACTACATACTTTACTCTACATACTTCACTCTACATACGCCACTACATACTTCACTCTACATACTTCAATCTACATACTTTACTCTACATACTTCACTCTACATACTTCATTCTACATACTTCATTCTACATACTTCACTCTACATACTTCACTCTACATACGTCACTCTCCTTATGAACACCAATTTATTCTACATTCTACATGCTGTACACCACACACTGCAGATTACAATCAGTACACAAAAAAACCACACTCCACACACACACACACACACACACACACACACACACACACACACACACACACACACACACACACACACACACACACACACACTACATACTGCACACTTCATAATACACACACCACTTTAAATTAGCGTTCAGAATATGAGCTCATAAATAATTGTCATAAAACGATCCTCTGAAGGACACATTTTCCTTATGTCAGATTATAAAACAAGAAGTGCGCCATAAATCATCTCGCCCGTTCGTCCCAGGTTGCGAGATCTTCTCAGCACTTTACAGCAGTTTTATTGCTCAGCGTCATGGTTTCCATGCAGACAGACGGTTAGTTAACAGGCTAAAGAGGTTAAGCAGAAGGGTTGAGTTGAGAACGTGGGCCAAATGAGGTGTGAGTTTAATGCTGATGGATCCTTGCAGGGGTTTCGCGTGGCTAATATGTTGTTTCAGAGATCGATCACGATGCCGATGTTGGAGAATCTGTCTGAACTCGGGTAATGTCAGTAATGTGACCCATCATGCTGTGTTTCTGATTGGCACGAATATGTAGACATTACCTTCAGAAAATCAGAAACGTCCATTTCATCCAACAGACATCATCACCATTTAATTCAGAGCGTCTCATTGCAAATGAAGGCATTCGGATGCGTTTGTGAGGCCTTGTGCTGAACGTCTCTATAAAGCAGAAGTGTGTATCTGACTGTTCACCGTGACGGGTTGAACGCGTTTCAAATAACATGGCAGCTCATATCTTCAGAGAAATCTCAAGTCCATCTTCATTTCCTCAATGTCAGCTGATGCTGCTGTGATAAAAGTGCTTGTACAGTTTGTGCTTTATGAATGCACTTTAAATCCTTGCAATATTTAAAGTGGGGAAAAATAGGATATTTCTTCTAGTATTTTGAGAAGTATGCATTTTTTTCCATTATTTGTCAATAAATTAATGTATAACTGTATTGTATTGCATACACTACATACTGCATGCTACATACTAAATAGTTTACATCGTTTATGAACACTTATTCTGCAGTCTACCTGCTGTACACTGCATCACACTGAATACACTACATACTGCACACTACATACTACATTGTTCACACCATTTATGAACACTTATTCTGCAGTCTACCTGCTGTACACTGCATCACACTGAATACACTACATACTGCACACTACATACTACATTGTTCACACCATTTATGAACACTTATTCTGCAGTCTACTACACTGCATCACACTGAATACACTACATACTGCACACTACATACTACATTGTTTACATCATTTATGAACACTTATTCTGCAGTCTACATGCTGTACACTGCATCACATTGAATACACTACATACTGCACACTATATACTACATTGTTCACACCATTATGAACACTTATTCTGCAGTCTACATGCTGTACACTGCATCACATTGAATACACTACATACTGCACACTATATACTACATTGTTCACACCATTTATGAACACTTATTCTGCAGTCTACATGCTGTACACTGCATCACACTGAATACACTACATACTGCACACTACATACTACATTGTTTACATCATTTATGAACACTTATTCTGCAGTCTACATGCTGTACACTGCATCACACTGAATACACTACATACTGCACACTACATACTACATTGTTCACACCATTTATGAACACTTATTCTGCAGTCGACATGCTGTGCATACTGCATACTACATAGTACATTGTACACACCATTAATGAACACTTACTCTGCAGTCTACATATGTACACACTGCACACTATATACTACCTAGTACATTATACACACCATTAATGAACACTTATTCTGCAGTCTACATGCTGTGCATACTGTATACACTACATACTGCACACTACATACTACAGTCTGTATTCTACACACTATGCATGAACACTAACTTATTTTGTAATTTACATGTATTTCTTCCAGCATTCTGCAGTTAATTCAGCCTGAAAAAACAGTGTTTTTTTTCAAATAAACATTTAAATGCCTTTGTTAATTGCAGCGTTGAGAACCTGACTGATGCTTTTTGAGTAACTGCACTGACTTGGGAATTGTATCATTTTTTTCTAGTGCATGTGCAAATTGTTTCTTAATGAGTTTTTAATTAGTTTGTTTCTATGTTTTCCAGTAAAGGGGTCTAAAAAAAACTAGATACATTTACTTGAGAAGCAGCGATAAGATATTAAAATGAGAGTATTTTGTCTTACTGTACTGGCATTGATTGTTTTTTTGTAATGTGTTTATAAAAAAAAACTATTTTGGATCCTATGCAGTGTTTCTTCTCAAGGAAATTTGTCTTGTCTTGAATATTTAAAACAATACTCATTACAAATATATTATCTTGGCAGTTTTCCATTTATTTGCATGCTGTGTTTGTCTTCTTTCTGGCATTTATTGGCAGGTTGCATGCAGAATGTCATGTAGCTTTTCAATCCCGACTGACAGCATATTTAGTTAGTTTTTTTTTGCAGCATATTGCAGTGTTTTAGATATTTGTGCTGGAAAACAAGATAAAAATACACTGTGCATTGAATGTGTGCATGCTAATGTAAATGCCAAGGCTGTCTCATCCAGGAATTACTATGGTAACATTCATTGGTAATTAGAGGAAGCTGCTAAAGGAATAATTACGGCGACTTGTTCTTGGGGCCGCTGTTAGTTAAAGTGAGTTTGACAGGGTTACGGGACAGATGGAAATGTTTCATCTCTAATGAGCAGAACGCTTTCCCTCATTTCCTCAATATGTGTAATATATTACTGCTGATTCAGGCCGGTGTGGGGCCTGTCTGTGGCGCCGAGCACCGATCTAATGGAGAGATGAATCGCTCGGCGCCGGATCGCTGACAGGAGAGTGTCCAGTATCTGGGGAAGGAGCTCACAAGCTGTAAAGAGGCTGAAAAATTAACCGTCAGCTGCTAAACCAACACAACTAGTGCTAGAAAAACAAACTATGAGCTGCTAAAACTCTCTCTCTCAGAGTATGTTGTGTGTGTGTGTTGTGTATGTGTGGCGTGTGATGGTGCTTGTGTGTGCGTGTGGTGTGCGTGTGTGTGTGTATGTGTGCGTCGTGTGCGTGTGTGTGTGTGCTGGTGGTGCGTTGTGCGTGTGTGTTGTGTGGTGGCGTGTGGGGCGTGCTGTGTGGTGTGTGTGTGTGTGTGTGTGTGTGTGTGTGTGTGTGTGTGTGTGTGGTGTGTGTGTGTGTGTGTGTGGTGTGAGTGCGCGTGTGTGTGTGTGTGACACTAGGATATTTCATTTAGCAGAACTACTTTTTTACTGACTCCAAATGCGGATTTAGCTGTCTGGCCGAGACGTGATGCAACTTTCAGGGAGCTTTGCGAATAAATAATTCACTTTGAGAGAGTTTTCTTTCATGATTCACTGAAAAATGGACCTGAAACTGAATCTTTCCTGAAACGATTGAAGCATATAAAGATAAACTTCATTTCTGACGGAGAGCGAAGGAATGGTAACGCAGATGTGGAGATTATAGGTCGTGAATGAATAAGGATTCTCATCCGGTTCAGTGTATTATGAAACGCACTGTAACTTTTCACAGGCAGGAAAATCAAAAAAGCATGTATTGAAATACAAAGATCATCCCAGAATGCATTGCAAGGAGATGATGGATTTCAATAATAAATGTTTATTATTTGTCTTTTTTTATTAGGTAGTATTGTGTTTGTTGTCATCTCAATATGCTTATAGATAATTCTGCAAAATACTTTCTTCCTTATGTTTTCTGCTGTTTTCCTGTAAACATCTGAAAATTAAGTGTCCCCTCCCCCCCATATTTTTGAACATCGCCGTGAAAGTGCAATATCCAAAGTTAAATTATTATAATTCATGAACGCTTTGGGATACAGACCTAACAGGACTAGTTTCTTTAAGAAGACAATCTGCAAGATTACTGCAGAAGTGGAATCATTGCAAAATATTAAAGTAACAGAAGTTAACATTTACTGTAAAGAAATGCACTGTATCAATGTTTTTATATTTGATATAAAATAAATATCTTCCCAATTTTTTTTCATCCAAAATTGCTATAAAATTAAAGCCTTATCTCTCAATAAATTATGTCCAAATTTTGAAGTTGATAAAAAAAATTGAAGGTTCCTTGTGAGATTTTTATTGTACATCAAGATACATTTTCTGGACTTTTAAGATATTAAGTCTTATTTTTGATGCCCTTTTTTCATAAAACAAGCAAGTTTTTGCTTAAAACGAGAACAAATGTCTGTCAATGGGGAGAGAAAAATATCTTATTTTTAAACTTTATTCAACGGGGAAACTATTTTTTATTATTATTGTTCAGAAAACAAGATTTTATATCTTAAGTCATTTTTCTAACTCAAATAAATGTATCTTGATTTTGGGATTTTATGGACAAACCATACAAAAATACTAATCAATAATAAAAACATGAATAATTTATGTAAGTTTATGCTTAAAATAAGAACAAATATCTATCCAGCAATGGGGTCAGAAAATAAACTTTCATTTTAATTTTTCATTTCAAAATTCAAAAGGAAAACTCGTTTATTTTTTGACCCCATTTGCAGATATTTGTTCTTGATTTAAGCATAAAGTTACTTAATAAAAAAAAACTTGATTTATTTATATGATTACTGAGAAAAATGAGTGTTACTTCCAGTGGAGTCTGAAATATAAACTGAATTAAAAGGGAAACATGTTTTTCTGACCCCATTGGAGATATTAGTTATTAAAAAAATTACTTAATTTTGATATTTTATGTCCTTAATTTAATTTGTCTCCTTAAAAATATATCTTGATTAAAGAATACTCTGATATTTAATTGAAGAAAATGTTATTTTTTGATAGCATTGTCAGATATGTTTCTTATTTTAATCCTAAATTGATTTAATTTTGATAAAAATATCAGATGTAATTTTGCTTCTCCAGTGAAATGAATGCTTGGATGTTTGTGCTGTAAAACAAGACAGATATACGAGTAAGAATCAAAATCTCCACTGACTTGCTGCCCTATGTAGTGTGCTCCAAATCTCAGTCATGCTCCGTATGTAGGTGTGCTCCAAATATCAGTCATGCTCCGTATGTAGTGTGCTCCAAATCTCAGTTCATGCCCGTATGTAGTGTGCTCCAAATATCAGTAGTCCATGCTCCGTATGTAGTGTGCTCCAAATCTCAGTCATGCTCCGTATGTAGTGTGCTCCAAATATCATGCATGCTCCGTATGTAGTGTGCTCCAAATATCAGTCATGCTCCGTATGTAGTGTGCTCCAAATATCAGTCATTGCTCCCGTATGTAGTGTGCTCCAAATCTCAGTCCTGCTCCGTATGTAGTGTGCTCCAATATCAGTCATGCTCCGTATGTAGTGTGCTCCAAATATCAGTCATGCTCCGTATGTAGTGTGCTCCAAATCTCAGTCATGCTCCGTATGTAGTGTGCTCCAAATCTCAGTCATGCTCCGTATGTAGTGTGCTCCAAATATCAGTCATGCTCCGTATGTAAGTGTGCTCCAAATCTCAGTCATCGCTCCGTATGTAGTGTGCTCCAAATATCAGTCATGCTGCCTATGTAGTGGTGCTCCAAATCTCAGTCATTGCTCCGTATGTAGTGTGCTCCAAATCTCAGTCATGCCTCCCTATGTAGTGTGCTCCAATATACAGTCATGCTGCCTATGTAGTGTGCTCCAAATATCAGTCATGCTGCCTATGTAGTGTGCTCCAAATATCAGTCATGCTGCCTATGTAGTGTGCCTCCAAATCTCAGTCATGCCTCCCTATGTAGTGTGCTCCAAATATCAGTCATGCTGCCTATGTAGTGTGCTCCAAATCTCAGTCATGCTCCCTATGTAGTGTGCTCCAAATCTCAGTCATGCTCCTATGATAAGTCATGCGTCCCTATGTAGTGTGCTCCAAATGTCAGTCATGCTCCCGTATGTAGAGGTGCTCCAAATGTCCAGTCATGCCTCCTATGTAGGGTCAGCCTTGATTATATGGTTTGAGACAAGCGTAGTTACGTGCTCCATGTGCGTGTTGTAATGATCTCAGACTCGGTCTGTGTAAGTGCTTAACTGACACCTGTCGTTTAACTTTAGTCGTCTTGAATCACTTATGATAAGCCCGTGAAGACCTTCCTCTCGACTCGACAGGACCGAATCACCCCTTCCGTGACAGACGCTGAAGGGCGCGAATTACAGCATTCGAGCGTCTTCCTATCCTCCTCCCGACAGTCTGAATCAATCTCACGCTCGTAGAAAAGAGATGCCAGAGACAAAAGACAAGATGTGTCCCCTACTGTCATCTGATCATTCAGGTGAAGGAAAAAACAGCAGGCAGGTCATGAATAACGCCGCTGTAATGATGTAGGCCCTCTTCATGAAAACCAAAAAAAACCGCAGTTTCTGGGGACTCGATCGGGGCTTCTGACGGGTTCATTGGGTCTGTGAGGGCGAAACCTGGCGCTCGACGTGTGGACAGACGCTATTAATCAGCAGAAATTACAGGGCGCAGGGATGATTAGTTGTGTGGAGCTTTCCAGGTGCTCGTTATCATGTCTGGATCAGTGAAGGTCGTGCCGATACAACAGACAATGTGCTCTGCAATCAAAACTATCAAAAACATTTTTGATAAAAGGCATGAAGCTAACACATAATTAGATTTCAATTGGCTCTTCTTTCTCTGTATTCTGCTATTTTTATTCATTTATGCATTTATGCATCATCTGTGATATATTGCAACACATCCGAAGATTTCAATCATGACAATTTCTGAAGATTTTAATGTGCATGTGTTAAGTGTGTTGGTCTTGGGCGGAGGATATCTGCTACGCTGCTGTTGATTATTGCTGCTGCTGCAAGCAAGTACAGGAGCTTGCTACTGCCAGTGCATATGATGCATGCATGTGTTCCTGTGGCTCAGTGGTAGAGCATTGCATTAGCATGCAAAAGGCTGTGGGTTCAATTCTCAGGGAACACATACTGACCATAAAATGTATAAACTGAATGTACTGTAAGTGGCTTTGGATAAAAGCGTCTTGCTAAATGCATAATTGTAAATGCATAGTGAGATACGGTGCCATGAGTATTTAAGACATGCTGCTGCTGCACAAATAGCATATCAAATAAGCCGTAGCAGATCTATACAGATGGAGCGCTTCACATGCTGCAGTAATCTCAAGTGAATGCTAGCCAGCCATATAAATGCAAGGCAGTGAGCTCATTGGCTGCATGTCCAGCATGAACCAATCAGCGTTGTGCCAAGTCGTTATACTCTCTGAATATCATTAGTTATGTAACAAGCCGTCAGCCTGCGCCATCTAGAATTTCGATGACTGAACTATATTATGAATCTCGAACACATACATTTTTAATAGAAAAACATACATCATTTATGAATTCTTGTATATGTTAATATGAGATATTTCACTGTTTTAGATCTTTGAGAGGAAACGTCAGTGTGTTGTGTATTTATTAATTTATTTCACCTTTAGTTAGTTATTTGTATGAGTCAAACAGAATTAAAATGAGAACAGTTTTTTTTTTTTTTTATTAAATATTTATTTTATTTTAACAAAAATGTTTTCAATCATTTTAATTTTAGCTAACAATAATAACACTGGTTGATGTTTTCTTAATTTGGTTTGAAATTGCAATAATTCTATAAGATATTCAATGATAATTGTGATTTAAAAAATTATTTAGTTTAACCTTTACACATTGAAAAAAATATTAATTGAATTTACAAAAAACAATTAAGGCAAGTGCGTTACAATCAATTTATTTTAGCTAACATTTACATAAACTCATTTAGCTGACTTAGAATAAAAAAATATTGTAGCTAAATATAAGTTTGCAATAACTTAATAATTTCTATTTCAGTGTATATGTATTTATTTTGTGTTGTCATTACATGATGCTGTGGTTATTAATTTGTCCTGCCCTTTACAATGTTTTGGGCAGTGTATGATTGCTTTTGTGTTTTAATGTCTTGAAGTTTATAAAAATATAATTAAAAAAGAAGAAAGAAATAATGCCCCATGGTTGAAGCACTTACTTAAAAAAAACTAAACTAAAGCTAAAATAAAATATCATTATAAGCTTACATAGTAATATATACAAATAAAAGACAAAAATATTAAAAAATTCTAAAAAGTGCATATAACATTCTAAAAAATAAAAAAGTGCAATTTAATAGAAATAAAAGCTCATTCAAAATATGTCTAAAAGTAATATTAATTGTCTTTTTATCATCAGTGTTGGGGAAAGTTACTATTAAAAGTAATGCGTTTACAATATTGCGTTAAAAAAATTACTACTTACGTTACTTAGTTCCCTAAAAAAATTACTAAATTACGTTACTTAGTTACTTTTTATGGAAAGTAATGCGTTACGTTACTTTTGGATTACTTTCGAGTTACTTTTAAATATGAGCAGGGCTTGATTGTTTGTATTTAATACGAGAAGTTATATTTATAGCAAATATAAAAGCCTTTCACACCAAAAAGTGTAATGAATAAACCTCAGACTGAAGGACGAGTAAATCACGTCTGAACAGAAGAACACAGGAGAAGTTCAACACTCTTCAGCAATTAAACAACAATCAAGCACAATTGTTAATGTAAAGTCATGTTTGTTTATTAATATGATTGAACTGGATCAAAGGTCAGCAGACATCATTAATAAAATGAGATTAGATATATTTGTGTTGTTTAACATATTTAATTATTGCAGGTTTGCGTCATATTCTGAGTTTGTATTTCACTGTTTTAATTCATTTTGATGAACACTGAATCTGTTTTTTTGCGAGTGGGATGAATTAATACACATTCATATTTAGTCTAGATTAGATCTACAGTAAGATCATGTTCACAGCGCACTCAGTCAATAAATGGAGAAAATAACTCAGATATTTTCTAGTAAATTAAGAAGTAATGAGTTACTTTACTAGTTACTTGAATAAAGTGATATTATCACGTAACTGGCGTTACTTGTAATGCGTTACCCCCCCCGACACTGTTTAACACATCGTGGTGATCTGGTTACGTGTCCAGGCATCGCAGCACATGCTCTCGTATTGGTGAAATGTTAAAGGTGGTTTCTCTTTGGTTGTCTCAGGCTCGTCTCCTGCGTCTCGACAGATGGTTCGTGAGGACCACGGCTCTTGGATGACCATAGTTTTTCAGCACCATTCTCTCGCTCTTCATCTTCTCTACATCTATAATCTCATCCTGCTCATGTGCGGGACGGATGGGTAAGAGATATCCATCTTTAATTAGGAACAAATGTTCCTATCATTTCCCCTCCTCCCCAGATTTCCTCATTAGGGATGACCGTTGGAAGGAGCTTAACGAATTTCTAATTCCTTAATGATTCTTTTATTCTTCTTAGAAGTCCCAGTAATTCGGTTCGTAACTATTACAATGATAGTAAATGATTCCAGAGCCGCTGATTGATTCACATTGGATGACTGTGATGTGTTTGGGGGATGAATCATGATGCTTTATTCAATGATTCATTTGAACGAAAACCAACTCCTTAGATGTATTTGTTCATAATTCATCTTGCATAAAAACAAACTGATTTGTTTTGTTTGAGTTTATTTATGATGATTCGTTTAAAAATAACCTTTACTGAATCAGTCTGTATGTTTGGTTGTAAGGCAGAAATTCAACAGAAAGATAATTTAATGCAGGCATGTTTCAGTAAACGGATTGATTCGAATGGATGACTCAATGATTCAAACCTGTGAGTGCGTTTGGTGCTGAATCATGATGCTTTTTGAGTGATTCAGTTAAACAAGCCAGCTCATGAGATGTATTTGTTCAATAATTCAGACAAAAAATTAACCATAGAGTTCAAGACTTTCAAAAGATTAATTTAAAACGAACCATACTGAATCAGACTACATTGATGTAATGGTTTAGTAACGAATCCAGAATCCCTGATTGAGTTATAAACAGATGACTTCAGTGATTCAAATCTTTTGAGAGTGTTTGAATTTAAGTGATTCAGTTAAACGAATCATGAGATGTACGTGTTTGTAATTCATGCTACATGTTAACCACAGAGTTCAAGATTCTTCAAAGATACATCAAAGAGAACCCACTAAACTCATTTAATGACTCTTCATTACTGAATCAGACTGCATTGATTGTTCTGCATGTTGTTCCGTGCAGAAATGCAACAGAGAGAGATTTATCATTTTTATATAATTTTACTCAAAAATGTCATTGCACTGCAATTCCGCACAAGAATGGCTCTCTATTCTCTACTGACGGATTGATTTGACCAGCCGTGCATGAATCCTATAAGCTTTAAGTGCGTTTAAGCACTGACCCGAGAATCCGCGTCTTTAGTCTGCTTTATATTATCCGAGGCCGTATGATCTCAGATCAGCACATGTGCGTACAGTCAACCGTGGGCCTTTGAAAACGTGCCACCTCTTCAATTTCACACGATAAGATGGATGCCTCACTTTCGATTTCGATTCGCCAGCTAATGTTGAGCTCTGCACACAGCCGATGCTTTCACATTACACTGCACGGTTTGGAGAATGGCTGCACCATTTTTCAGTGAGATTGAATGACGTGTCGTCATACGGCTTCTCAAGGTTAAATGCGGGTAGATTGTTCCTGGCCATAAAAGCACCATCAGAATGAGCGCCGGCTGGACTGATCAAAGACTAGTTTGATACATTTGTGAGTGCGAGAAACCTTTGTTGTTTTATTAAATCATCTGAACGTTGATGCACAAAGAGTGCAGATGGGCATAATCCTCAGACTTTTCCATCGCTGGGGTAATTATGACTTGACAAGTCTCCGAGCAACTTTTAGCAATATCTTCTAACCAGATCATAAAAGACTTCATCCAAAACTGCATAATCTGGGTTTTCATGAGCAGAATGCTAAATCTGCCAGCCTTCACAGAACAGACACTAAATGTCTAAACAGATGCTCTCTCTTCTGAAACCTAGTGAGCTGCCTTGCTGTCTACGACCTACATAGTCAGCTGTTTCTGAGGCAGCATTATGACTAGAACTGAACTTCAGAAGTTATTGATTTGGAACATTTGAGTGTCATAAAAGTACTGCTCAGGGTCAACTCACAATTTACTACAATATATGTAGATATTGTTTGTATCTGTATATATATGTATATTAATGTATATATGTACTATTTATATACTTATTTTTATTTTAAATTATTACAAATATTTTATATTAAAGCTATAAAATTTTACTTTGGTAAATATGAAAATGTATTTATTTATTTATTTATTTTATATAAATATAAGTTTATAAGTATTTTACTGATTTAATTTAATACTTTAATATTATGAACTGTATTTTTTTATTATCTCTCTCTATATATATAGTTGTGTGTGTGTGTGGTGTGTGTGTGTGTGTGTGTGTGTGTGTGTGTGTGTGTGAGAGGAGAGAGAATGCGTGAGTGTGTGTGCGTGTGCGTGTGTGTGTTTGTGTTTGTGTGTGTGTGTGAGAGAGAGAGAGAGAGAGAGAGAGAGAGAGGATGCATGTGGGTGTGGTTGTGTGTGTGTGTGTGTGTGAGAGAGAGAGAGAGAGAATGCGTGAGTGTGTGTGCGTGTGCGTGTGTGTGTTTGTGTGTGTGTGTGAGAGAGAGAGAGAGAGAGAGAGAGAGAGAGAGAGAGAGGATGCATGTGTGTGTGTGTGTGTGAGAGAGAGAGAGAGAGAATGCGTGAGTGTGTGTGTCAGCTCAATTTTTTTCAGACTCAAAGTGAGGAAAAATTTGCAATTTGGTGCAGATAAGTATATTTATGGTCAGAAAGTAAGATTAAAAGCTGATGCTTCAATGAGATGTTTATAACATTAGAGCGGATACTGACATAAAATGATCTAATATCAGTCGTCGCTCTATAAATCCAGTAACATGTCTCAGGGAGATGAGATGTAAATGATCCACACATATAATGCAGTGCTGATCGAGAGATGAAGAAAAGAACGCTCCTCAGAAGATGTGAGATGAAGATCCGCTGAGGAACAGTGAAAGTAACAAACGCTCCTGATGATCAGATTTAAGACGCACTGATTGTTCTGCTTCAGTCCAGAAAGTGCTCATCAACTGCAGTTATTCTGATAAAAATCAGTCAAGATTTGAGAGCAAAGAAGCTGGACGTTTGTACAATTACACTAAACGAGCTCTGCCTGGATAAAAGCCTCTAAACTCTCAATGCAACACAAGACACGAGCAGATTGAGTTTGATCTTAGACGTGTGTATGTGTAGGGTTACTGATGTTTGTGGCTAGGTGGCGCTGTTGTGCAGCACTTGAGCCGCTGTCATGAGAAATGATGAAGTACACCTGTGAGCCTGACACACATACAGTGCTGCTCGTGTCTCTCTGATTTACTCTCAGAAGAAACCTCTGAAGAAGATCTGTAGTGTCTTGAGACGATCTGTCCTTCGGTGCTTTACCATGGTAACTGCTGCAGTTACTACGGTTATTGTGATCTTGGTGGAGTGAAATTATTTTTAATAACAGTTGTGAATCTTAACATGATGTATAGCTTGTTCTGTTGTGTTTCTGGATTATTGATTATGTTCGTGTTTAAATGTTATATTTCATCCCAAATCAAAATAAAAAAATGATAATGAAGCCTATTTTAGGAACTAAAATTGACTTTTTCCTGATATTTCTACCCATTTCTACTCATTATTTTTATATTCTCATCTTTGTAGTACTTTAGTGAAAATATTCTCTCAGATAGCATTTTTTCCTCAAATCAACAGAAATGTAGTTCAGTACAACAAATGCTACCACATGCATATAACTGTTCTTTGGCTTTATTATTTTAATAAAGTATGAATTAAATGTAAACTTTATTGCTTTAATTTTTCACCTTATAGTAAAGAGATTTGGAGGTGAGACTGAGTCTTAATGGTCCTGAAATAGGCTTGATTGTACACACAAGATATAGATCAATTCTATTTTTACTATATTGTATTTATTAGTGTAATTAGATTATTTTTATTTGACAGAACAATTTTTCCTAAACGTACTAAAACCGTGATTCAAACCGAACCATGAAAAAGTTGAACCGTTCCACCCGTAATATACATAAACAAAGAAAATCTCTCTCAGCATCTGTTGCCTCTCATCTTTCTCCTTTATATTCTTTATTCTCTGTGACACACACAACACCCGCTCAACCCCCCACATCACACACTCCTAACAACCAGTTCTGCTTCCTCCCCTTCACACACACACACACACACAACATCCGCTCAAACCCCCACATCACACTCCTAACAACCAGTTCTGCTTCCTCCCCTTCACACACACACACACACACACACACACACACACACACACACACACACACACACACACACAACACCCGCTCAACCCCCCACATCACACACTCCTAACAACCAGTTCTGCTTCCTTCACACACACACACACACACACACACAAACACCACACGGACACACACACACACACACACGGACACAACCCACACACACCCACACACCCCCCACCGCACACAACCCACCACTCACACCCCCCCCCCCGCACTCACGCCCACACCCCCCCACCCCCCCCCCACCCACTCACTCCCTCCCACACCCACACCCACTCACACTCACACCCCCACACACACCCACCACCTCACACCCACCCACACACACCACCACATCCACACCCCCACCCCCACACACACCACACACCACACACACACACACTGAACAGCTCTCCGGCGGCCGCTCAATGCACTTGTGATTGAAATGAACATCATAAACACTCACATTCTCTCTCTGCAGGTTATTAAAAACATTGATAGTGTGACAGATTTCATAGCGAATGAAACAGCGTTTTTTAAATGACATCATTGCTCCTTTATGACATCATGTTCGCCTTTATTAAATCATTACGATATCATTAATCACATTATTACTGCATCTAGAGCCCAACACACTGATGATGATGATGATGAT